>JBAMBO010003220.1:0-176852 GCA_037044535.1 Lordiphosa magnipectinata | reverse complement strand
AAGCCTTATAAGTCTCCGGGACCAGACAAAATCATTCCCGCTCAGCTGCAGAACTCACTGCAATTTATCATAGGATGGTTACAAACAATTTTTGTAAGCTGTCTACAAATCAACTATATCCCCACTCAGTGGAAGGAGATTAAAGTTGTCTTTATCCCGAAAGCGGGTAAGACCTCACATGTCAGACCCCTTGACTTTCGACCAATCAGCTTATCATCTTTCCTTCTCAAAACGTTGGAAAGACTGTTAGACGTCTATTTAAGAGAAACTATAAGTCCATTCTTTCTATCTCCAGCGCAGCATGCATATAGTAAGGGTAGATCTATTGATACAACACTTCACTCCCTAGTCTCAAAAGTAGAGCAATCACTTGAGATCTAAGAGAGCACTGGCGGCATTTCTCGACCTGCCCTGACAGATCTGAATGTGCAGGGACCCCTAGTAGAGTTCACTCGACTCTTGCTTACCAGTAGAGCAGTAAACTCTCAACTAGGGAATGCCTGCGCTCGAAGGTATGTGAATAGGGAAGAGTGGGGACATACTGTGATCGCCTAAGCGGACGCTATCGTCATAATAAACAGAGGCAAATTTCCGCAAACTCTTTGCAACTTAATGCAGGATGCGTAAGCGACACCTTCAGAGTGGACAGCTGGGTGTGGCCTTGGGGTCAACCCAACAAAAACAGAACTTGTGATGTTTACCAGGAAATATAAAGTTCCGGATTTGATTCCCCCTCGCTTAAATAACTTAGTACTAGAATTTAGCGACACGGCTAAATATCTTGGTATAGTACTTGATAAAAAACTATACTGGAACGAAAATATACTTGAACGGGTCAAAAAGGCGACCACAGCGCTGTACTCGTGCAAGCGCTCCATTGGCCGGAAGTGGGGCTTCTCCCCTCAAATTATACACTGGCTTTATTCAGCTGTCGTCCGCCCCATACTACTCTACGGAGTCTTAGTCTGGTGGCCGGTCTTGGGTAAACCCTCCGTTCTTAGGACTCTTTGCCAGGTGGGAGGCGGAGTTCTCAGTCCAGACCGAGGTATAGAAATGTCCTTTCGTCTTCCCGACCATTGTAGCGTCTTTCAGGCGGAGGTTGTAGCTATCCAGGAGGCTACCATCCATCTAAGAGAACTCGAGGTCAAGGAAGGAAATGTATTTATCTTTTCAGACAGTCAAGCTGCATTAAAAGCTCTTGACGTTAATACAAACAATACTCAAACTCTTACTGAGTGCCGCAAATCTCTGAATGAGATGGCTCAGCACTTTAAAATACGTCTTATGTGGGTGCCTGGACACCGAAACATTGAAGGACACAAGATGGCCGACAGGCTCGCTAGACTTGGCACTACCGCCCAGCTCCTATAAGCACAATAGGGGTGACTTTTGCGACATATAAATTGAGAATAAGGGAAACTACCTACAAGATGGCCACAAACCGATGGAGATCAATCCACACCTGTGAAATCTCTTGGCTAACTTGGCCCACTCTTAACTTCAAAAGAACCTTAACGCTGTTACGTCTAGGCAGGCAGAAGCCTCCCTACTCGTAGGAATTCTCGCAGGACACTGTCTCATCGGCTGGCATGCCGCGAGACTTGGTATCAACCATAACGACTCTTGTAGAAGCTGTTGCTCAGTTGATGAAGAAGAAAGCGTTCAGCATCTTCTCTGCCACTGTCCAGCGCTCAGTAGGAGACAATTTGCCACCCTTGGTCAGCATTTTCTACCTAACATTTCAGCCGTCTCTGAAATAGAGATTGCTTTGCTACTCAAGTTTGTGCTGCTTTCTAAGTGGTTCGAAAGGGAAATCCCACCCTTATCTGTCTAAAAGTAAAAAATTTAGGTGTTATTTGTTATCACAATGGGCCTTTTTTGGCCTAAGTGAAGAAGCTTCACCGCTTCTGCCATCGCAACCTAACCTAACCTAATGACGCAGTTGCAAAAGCTGCCGAGGCTGGCATGTGTATGCATGACCGGAGCCATTCGTACCTGTCCGACAGAGGCCCTATAAGTACTGATGGAGCTAACACCACTCCACCATACCATCTGCTTGAAGAAAAAAGACACATTTCTCAGACTGACAGCAGAAAGAGTAGGCAGGAACTTCATAGTAAGCCTGAGGGACTCTGAAAGGTTGGAGAAGGAAATCCCTAAATCCTTCAACCCAGAGATGATATGGTTGTAGAGTTCCACTTCGACAAGAACTTCACTGTATTTGAACTATAGTGTAGGAGGCGGTTTGAGGTTTTAACCTTGAGTGTTTATTAAGAGCGCAATGCCATAGTATTTATACCAATCTGTTTACATTGATTCTTATGGACTAGGTATGCTTACATGTGTTAGAAGAGATCTTAATGCTAATCTTATGCTAGACTTAATTACGGTACTTAGGAATATGTCTTACTTGCTTTTACTTATATGGGCCAAAGCTTAGATAAGAAGTTTGGCTTTATTATAGAGCTTTTGGCTTGAAGCTTTTAAGCTTGAGCTTTGATAATGAAGCTTTGTCAGTTAAATAGTGAGCTTTGTTCTAATGCATAGTGGCTGCCATAAGTTGTCCTACATCTCCTTTTTTCGCAAAAAAATGTATAATTTATTGTTCTTTTTTTCCAAATGTATTCTTTAATTTATACAGAATTAGACATCTCAGCATAGGCTGGGATTCACGTACCCAAAGGGTTACGCTCTGTTGTCCTAAATATATCTTCATTTCTTTTTTTTGATAAGAGATAGTAATATTATTAAAATTTTGTTCTTAGTCTAAAAATTTTACTCTGTATAGGCTTACAATTTGTGTTTTATTTTTATTATCACTTATAGTTATTTTGTTATTTTTCCCTATTCCTACTACCTTATATTTTCCTATCATCAAAACTAATTGCCCTATTTTGATTGCTACTTCATTTGTTTTTCTATCATAATTTTTCTTTTGTTTTTCCTTGTATCTCTCTAGCATGAGCCTTGCTTTATTTTGTGCTATTTGTAGCTTATATTTAATTTCTTTATTATAATCTTCTAAATTATAAAATGGGTCAACTGTTGTGGATGAAAATGGAAGATCGGTTGGTTGTTTACCAAAGATCAACTCAAAAGGACAATAGCCATGTACTGTAGATAGAGTAGTATTAAAACAATATGTAAAGTATTGAAGATACTCATCCCAATCATATTTGTTTATTGATATGTATGATCTTAAATACTCGTTGAATGTTCTGTGGCTTCGCTCGATTGTTCCTAGTGTTTGATGATGATGGGCAGTTGAATTAATTTTGTCAATTTTAAAGTTTTTACATATTTCCGTTAGTACTGAGTTCATGTATTCTGTCCCCATGTCTGTGATAAAAGTTTTCATCGGACCAAATGTCTAAATACATTTTTCAATATTGCTCTTGCAACGGTTTTTGCGCTTTTGTTCGGTATTGGTGCAGTAATAAGGTATTTAGTCAAATCACATATCATTGTGACCGCGTATTCGTTTCCGTTTTCTGTTTTTGGTAATGGACCAATAGTGTCTATTATAACAATGTCAAAAGCTGTTGCAGGCGTTGGTGTCAAAGTCATAGGGGTTTTATTATGTTTGGTAATTTTAGCTAGCTTGCATTTTTCACACGATTTTACGTAAGTTGTTACCTGTCTTGTCATATTTTTCCAATAATATTTTCTTTTAATCTTTCTTAACATTCTTGATATTCCACAGTGTCCTCCTGATATTGGATTATCATGGTACCTTTTTAATATATTTTTAATTTCAACATCATTTTCTTTTAAGTTTGTGAATAATGGCAGAATAGTAATTTTTAATTTCTTCAAGTTTTTATTCCCTTTGCTCTTAAATTCGTTTACAGAAACTGTACTGAATAATTCATCTAATTGAGCTATTTGCAATATGTCAATGTTTCGTTCACCAGCTTCTTGTTCAAGCCTTGGAAAGAATCGATCTAGATCGAGTATTCCATTAATGAATAAATCATTAACTGCAAAAGCTGTTATCCCTGATTTTCCTTTTACTAATTAGCATTTTTGATCATTCAATTTTATTATACTCTGTACCGAAGGTACATAGAGTATATTAAGTTTGTGCAAAAGTAAGTAACAGGGAGAAGGAATCGTTTCCGACCCTATAAAGTATAGATATTCTTGATCAGCATCAACAGCCGATTCGATATAGCCATGTCCGTCTGTCCGTCCGTCCGTCTGTCTGTCTGTCCGTCCGTCCGTATGAACGAAGAGATCTCAGAGATGGTAAAAGATAGAGGTTTGACATTTATGGGGCATATATTTCTTCTAATTGCAGGCAGATCAAGTTTATTTTCAATTTTTGCCACGCCCTCTCCCGCCCCCGCAATTTGGAAAAACGTCATATCTCCTACAGTTTTGAAGATAGATCGTTTGTACCTTCTAGAGATACCTTGTAAACAAAATTATTTATCGATTTGCTGAAAGACAGCATTCTATTGAACGGCAATCTTAGTGAGAGAGAGAGAGAGAGAGAGAGAGAGTGAAACTTAGAGATGAGCGCGTATAACTCGTGAGCAAATGCGAGCTGCGACGTTAAGGGTACAGAGTATGTTATAGTCGGGCTTGACCGACTTTCTTTCTTGTTTTAATATGTTTGTTGGCATCACACAATTTGATTGCGTCGTAAATCATTTGTGTCTTTTCTACTTGGAACTTGTGCTGTATGGAAATGTTTTCGATTTCTAAGTTTAATGCAATTTCTCCTATTGATTGAACACTTTCCTGACATATCCCATTTAAGCTAGTGTACTTTGCTGTGTTTATTTCTGTTGGATTAATCAGTTTACTCTCTTTTATCATGCAGATATCTGCACCTGTGTCTAGAAGAAATTTAAGTAATTTTGTTTTGAGGTTTAAGAAAATGAAACTATTGTTGTTTAGACTTAGGGAGTATATTTTGTGTGTACTTAATTTGAATTCAGAGGACGTTCGGAGTTTTCCTGTTGATTATTTTCAGTTGCAACTCTTATATTGTTATTTCTGTTTTGATTATTATTGGTTCTATTATTATATCCGTTGTTTTGGTTATATTTGGTATTGTTATTTTTGTTGTTATATCGGTTGTTGTTATTATTGTTGTTATAATTGTTGTATCTGTAATTTTCATTGTTTCTGTTATAACTATTGTTATTCCAGTTTCTTTGACCATTATTGTTGTACTGCCATTGATTATATTGCCTGTTGGGCTTGTTGAAGTCTTGTCTCGTAAAGAGGATTGTGTTGTTTTGGCCAGTTGCGTCTGTGCAACTACTGACAAATTTAGAAACAACTTCATTCATGTTACTAAATTGTCCAGCTTCCATTATTGTTTTGACTTTTTCTATTGTGCAATTATGCGTAATTGCTTTTACAGCTGTCTGAGTAGCGTATTTAGTTGCTATTTCAGGTTTTAACTCGTCTAGAATATATGCTCGAGTGAGTGCTTTTGTTAAATTTTCAAGCTCTGTCGCATATGCAGTAGCTGATTTTCCGTTCAGTCTCATGTTCATCATCTTAGCTTCTAAAACTCCTACTGATTCTCCCTTAATATTATTTTTAAGCTTTAATATTATTTCGCTAATTGTCTTTTCGTTCGTAATCAATATTCTTGAGTCTCCCTTTAATTTTGTCTTAATGAAACGTACAGCTGTCGCTTCATGTGGTTCTTTAATGTCATCTTAAAGTTTAAGAGAGTCAATAAAACTTTGTAAGTTTTCAGCCTTTCCGTCAAAATCGTGAACAAGCCTTGAGGCTGAGCTCAGAAATTCAAGAGGTGTTTGTGGCATATTGTTTTCCTTTGGTTTTTTTTCGATATCAATGGGTAGCTGTTCTTCTTCTTCTAGTCCTAAATCTGCTTTTTCTTCCATAGGATTAAATTCATAACTGGCTGGGCTCTCTAGTTGCTTAGGCAAGAATGCTATTATTTGATGTTTATTCGTAATATATTCTAAGTTATTTCTAAAAAGTAAGAAAGTATCATTCGCCTGTAGTTCCTGTAGTGTATTGAATTCAGTATAGTCTGCTCTTAATATTTCTCTAATTTTGTTAAAGTTCTCAAATAATATTTCTACTACAGCTATTGATCTAATTGGTATATTTCTGTTAAGGCATTTGTAAGACTTATAAAAATGTTCTTTGTGAGTTTTGAGCTGAATAATTGTCCAATCCATATATTATTTAGGAAAAGTGGTTGAGAGAAAAAAAATTTGGAACTCTTTTTAGTTAGGCCTCAAGCCACTGTGCTAAAATTTTTGAATTATTTTTACTTTGACTTCTAATCACTGTGCAGAAATATTTTTTCAACTCATTTTAGTTAGCCTGCTAACCACTGTGCGCCGATCATTTAGCTCCGAAAGCTTTTCAAGCTGCAGCTCTGTTTGAAAGCTCTTTCTTTTGTTTTGTTTAGGTTCCCTTACTGCAATTTTGTGAATGGAAAATGTTTTCTATGGGGTTCTTTAAATTTTAGGTTTTTTTTTTTTTTTGAATCAATTCATTTTAATATAAGTATGCAAGTGTAAGAAGTGTGTATGTATGTACATATGTGTCTATTAATGTATAAATTCGAATGTAAGTGTGATTTCCCTCTAGTTCTGGTGGTGGCGATTGACCATGCTCGCACTACCTACTTGGCTGGTTCGTACACGGGTACTTTCCTAAGTAGCCCTATGGTAAACGATCGGCGAACCACCGAAAAAATAAAAATATTTATGACCTGTATATTCTATAACCCACCGCGAACCAGCGTACATGGGTACTTTCCTCAGTAACCCTATGGTAAACGAACGCCGAACCACCCAAGAAAAAAAATATTTATGCCCTGTATATTCTGCAACCCACCGCGAACCAGCGTAAATGGGTACTTTCCTCAGTAATCGAACGCCGAACCAGTGTACGAAAAAAAATAGCGAAATAAGCGCAAAGCATAAGCGACGTTTCGGTTCTTTCGTTCGTCCACCCTTTTTTCTTTAAATAACAAAAACAAATGCAATGCTAGCAACGTTATTTTGTCTTCTACCTTGCACGCATTTTCTGCATTGCTGGAACATTCTTTGCTTTTGCCGTTTACTTTAATTTGTGACAGCATTTGCAGCAGACCTCAGCATCGAAAGTGAATAAAGTGAAAAAGTTACAAGAACAATAAAACAAGTGAATAAAATAAAAAATAAAAATTATTCACAAGGTAAGACAAGCACTTAAGTGATCTAATAACTAAAAAAATGTATAGCAACCGGCATATTAGAAGGCTCAAAAAAGAACATAAAAACAAGTATATATACAAATTAAATCGTGTAGCGGCAAACGAAGAAGTGACTGAAAATGAAAATTTATTTTGTGAACGCATTGACAGTGAAATTGAACATGTTGAGGAAATAGTTATTATTAATAACACTGACGGTGAACCAAATGTAGAGACGGAAAAGAAAAATAGCTTGAGTGAAGACCTAAAAACTTGGTTTTTAAGGCATAGGCCGACCCGTGAATGCGCTATGGACTTAGTAAATGTGTTGAAAAAAAATAATTTGGACGTCGCTCCATTTTACAAGTACACTTCGCAAAAAAAACCAGATTTAACACAAATCGACGGCGGTCATTATTTACACATAGGAATTCAAAATCAACTGGATAGACTTTCGTGCTCAATTAATTTAAATGATCATTTATATTTTGATATTAACATTGACGGTATTCCCCTTTTTAAAAGTTCTAACGCACAGCTTTGGCCCATTCTCATTCGGTTAGTAAACGTAATAAATTCACCCATATTGCCTGTTGGAATATTTTTGGGCAAATCTAAGCCATACGAATGTGATGAATTTTTAAGCAAATTTATTTCTGAGTTGGAGTTCATAATAAATAATGGAATTGAGATGGGCAACAAGTGCATTAAAATGAGTCTAAGAGCAATTGTTTGTGATGCTCCAGCCAGGGCTTTCATTAGTGGGACTCCTGGACATACATCGTCACATGGATGTTCAAAGTGTAACCAAGTAGCACGAAAATTAAATGGTCTTTTAACTTACAAAACAGAGTGTGGAAACTTAATAATAGATAAAGATTTTAGATAGACGAAGATTTTAGGAACAGAAAATACTCCGATCACCATACAAAACAATATTTGACAAAGAAGTCCCCCTTTGAGAAGTTACACATCAGAATGGTTACTCAGATTCCCTTGGACTGTATGCACCTAATCGATTTAGGAGTCATGCGCAAATTTATAGTGAAAATAATGACCAATAAAATTTGCACTAAAATAGCAAAAGCCAATATAGCAAGAGTATCTCAAAACTAAGGTCCTTACGTAAAAATGTACCAAAAGAATTTGTAAGAAAGCCTAGAGAGCTAAATGAAGTTTTAAAATGGAAAGCCACCGAGTTTAGGCAATTTTTACTATACACAGGTATTTGTGTTCTTAAAAACGAATTAACTGATGATCAGTACTACGTTTTTCTTTTACTACATTGCGCCTATAGGATGTTGTGCTGCCCAAAGCAAAGAGAATCAAATTTGGAAACCTGTCAGCGCATGTTGCACCTATTTGTTGAAAATTTCCCAGTCATATTTGGCGACAATAGTGTTTCGTATAATATTCATAGCTTGCTGCATATAAAAGACACAATAAAACAAGTTGGCGATCCTACTGAGGGCTCCGCATACGCTTTCGAAAACTATTTACAGGGTCTAAAGCGTTCTGTTCGAAAGCCAACAAAAATACTAGAACAAATACATAGGCGAATAGACGAAGAGAGGTTTACACCTTCTGTATTCAACTCTGAACCCAAAATAAACCATAAATTTATTACATTTAAGGGATGCACATTGACACAAAAGGCACCTGACATTTACTGCTATCTTAAAGGCGGTATTCTTATAGTTGTTGTGTCTATTTCCCAAGATTCTGATCTGGCAAATTAAAGGACGGCGACTAATAAACTTGAGGAACTTCTATACAGAACCCATAAACTCTTCAAGCATTGGAATTTATCTTGTAGACGCGGAACCTTCACCAACTGAAGAAATTTTTCTATTAAACCAATTGGAATATAAGGCGATCGCGATTCCGTGTTTAAATGAGTTAATAATTATGCCAATGCTACACCATATAAACAATTAAGTTGCTTGTCTTACTTTTTTGAACTCTAAGACTCTACTACAATTTGAAAAGGAGGTTTTTAGTCCGTAGGCACGTGAGGCACTCATGCTGAGCGTGAATCGGGCATGTCCTACACGACGGCGTGTGGGATATCTTTAGAAGATTTTCCTTCCCCGTTTCGCATAACGAAAAAAAAAAAAAATTTCGAGTGTTTTAGTGATCTCTTAATAATTATTATTTTTTAAAATCATAATTTTTCAGAAGCAAAATGTCTGGAACCCGTCAAAAAAAAATTAAGCGTAGCGATTTCACCACAAGCGGTAAGTGTAAAAGTTTATATGTACATAAAGTAAATGTAAAATAATTGGAAATGGAAAATTTTATTAATATATTTCAGAGGACCAAACCAATTGCCACTGTTCTGCTGCCATAGAGCGCCTGGAAGCAACAATGAACGCTCTGTTGAATGAGGTTCACGCTTTGCGAGGTATGTTTTCACTCATAGGGCCGTGTTCCGCATTCTGGGTCGACTTCATGATAACGTTTGTATTTCGTACTGAAGTTGTTTAAGTTTATATGCTAGTGACAAGCAAATCTGTGTTTACAAGATCTGGTTTCTTTAGTATTTAATTCACTTTTGGTTGAGCAATCACTTTTAGCCATGTTAGAATAACTACAAGGTATGTTTCTCACCTTCTGTACAACGATATTAAATTTGATTGCAAAATACTAACGTTTTCACGAAAATCGACTCGAAATTGGAACCAGGGCTGATTACACAAACCAACAGTGTTGTTGGTGCAGGTATATTTTGATCTGAATATGTTAGCATGTATTTTACTGAACAAAACAGCATCATTGGTTTTGTTCTTTCAGCTCTTGTTGCCATGATATGGCGGATCTCCGAATTTGTTGAATTTTTGGCACTCTAGGATTTTGGAAGCCACTCTAGGAATAAATGTGCGGATCTATGAGCTAACACTAGTTTACTAGCTCATAGATCCGCACATTTATTCCTAGTGTGGCCTACAAAATCCTAGAGTGCCAAAAATTCAACAAATTCGGAGATCCGCCATATCATGGCAACAAGAGCTGATATAGAAAAGCCGAAACCAGTTTTGGAATCAGTGGACATAAATTTATCATAAATCCATTTCAACAAGGCTTCACCTTACAAAGTTGGTCATTTTTTTGTCCTGTGTAATAATTTAATTTTATATTTTTAGCTGACCATAATATTGGTCAAGGAAAAATAGATGTTTTGGTGGAAGCAGTGGCAGAGCAAGGTGGTGCCTTGAAAGGATTGGTCCGGCAGCAGGGACAGGGGCAAACGGTAGCCAAATCGTTCCCGGTAGCTACTGTGGAAGGGCTAGGAGAGCTGGACAGCCAAATAAACAGCACAAAGATATATAATATTATATATGTAAAAATATTTTTATAAATTGATATTCGGCCCTGATCCGAATTCCGAATCGGTTTTCGTGTAAACGTTGCTTTTTCGAATATAAAATTAACAAATTAATGTGGAAGGTGAAAAGAATCGGGGGTGACACAGAAATCACTAGAGATTTTGGTATAAACGTTTGCATTTCCAATTTCAATTGTACAACTTCATATGTAAAGTGAAAAGTATATCGTCGGTTGCTAGATCAGATGGTGAATTTGAGCGATTTGGAACCAACTGCTCAAATCTACTTGGCTTTGAACAGTCGGTTTCAATTCGCTTTACTTTCGACATCTGATCTAGTAACCGAGCTTTTTTGTGCCACTTCACATATAAATTCAAGCAGTTTCAATGTGAAATATAAGGGTTTATACGAAAATCACTTGTGATTTCTGTGTCACCCCCGAATATCTGTGTTAACTACATCAGGTAGTCTTTTTTTTTGAATTGAATCCACTGGGCATTGAGCATTCGGTTTCAACTGCTTAAACAATTCCGATTTTCCAGATCTAGTAACCGCAGACATGTCTGTTATCTTCCATATAACTTTATTAAATAAGAGTTTAGTACAAACATTTATACGAAATTCAACAAACGATTTCACGAAAACCGACTTGGAATTCGGAACAGAGCCCATTATTAATTTTAATTTTGTTTTCGTTGACAGATTGATGCAATGAAGTCAGTCCTTCAGCCTGGCGGCATTTTAAAAAATTTAAAGAATGTGCTGGCCAATACTGTAGTACTTGCCTACAATGTCGATGGAGTTCAAGGAAAGCTGGCTTTAAAAAACCACAAAAACTTTTATGGAGTGTTGCTTGGTAGGTCTATTTGTTTTGAATTTTGTTATCGTCAGCCATTTATTGATTAATTTTAATTTTCTATTTATAGATGCCATTACTTCGCACTGTGGAATTGGGTCAGCAGAAGACCAGTTGCGGAAGGCCATTCAGCTACAAAAAAAAAGATTTTTTAAGAATAGTAGCGTTAGCAACAGTAACAATAATATTAATATAACAAATAATAATGTAAACGAAAATGAACAATAAAAAAATGTAAATCGATATAAAAACGTATTAATTTTTATATTTTAGCAGCTGTATGTTTTAACTTTTCGCATGGGTACCCATTTCAGCACCCCTCACATGGGTACCTATTTCACCACCCCTTACATGGGTACCTATTTCACCACCCACTTCAGCCACCACCAGGGTACCCATTTCAGCACCCCTCATATGGGTACCTATTTCACCACCCCTCACATGGGTACCTACTTCAGCACCCCTTACATGGGTACCCTATTCGCTAGTTCGCGGCAAACGATGTGGTGTCACTAGTCCCCATGAGCGCGGATATTTCATACAAAATAGGAAATTAAGAAAAGCACTTGTAGGGGTTAGTCGGGTAAGTACTGGTGGTCTGCTAGTAAGTAGTAATTTCGCTACTTACGAACTAGTGCCCAGAACTAGAGGGATATGTATAAATATATGTATAAGTGTTTGTATGTGCATCAGTATGTAGATGTTTTTATTTTGTGTTTTTTTTTTTGTTTATGATGCGAGGGCGAATATCGCCGTACCGCTAAGTTGCCGTTAGGCACTCTTATTTATTTTTGCATTTAATTTTTGCTTTGTGTTATTGTTGTTGTTGCTGCTTATGGATGGCTGCTGGCTTCTCGGCTGCTGGCTTCTCGGCTGCTGTTTGCTTCCTTCTCTGTTGCTGCTGCTCCAGGACTTCAACTTGGAGCCATAGTGCGGAAGCTTCCTTCCAAGGCAGGGGAGGATCGGTGTTGATACGGGCAAGGAGTGCTGCCCTTTGGCGCCGTAATTTGGCGCTTACCTCTCCGTTTTGGAGTCCTGACCACTGGGATCTGGGTCAGGCGCTCCTCTTCCTTGCGCCTTCTATCTTGGGCGGCCTGTATTGATGGCTGCCTTGCCCTATACTCCTCTATAGTTAGCGGCTTGGGTCCGGCCCGTGGGTTGGCTTCCAGAGCGCATTGGACAGCGAGTTTGTGGTCGCTAACCATGCCTTTGGCAGGATTTTTTTTTTTATTTATTTTTTTTTTTTTTTTAATTTTTGCCGATGTTAGGCAGGAGTTAAAATTTTTATTTTTATTTTGCCAGTTTAAGGCAGGATCGCCATGTAGGAGGCGGTTTGAGGTTTTAACCTTGAGTGTTTATTAAGAGCGCAATGACCCATTTATACCAATCTGTTTACATTGATTCTTATGGACTAGGTATGCTTACATGTGTTAGAAAAGATCTTAATGCTAATCTTATGGTAGGCTTAATTACGGTACTTAGGAATATATTTTACTTGCTTTTACTTATATGGGCCAAAGCTTAGATAAGAAGTTTGGCTTTAAAGTAGAGCTTTTGGCTTGAAGCTTTTAAGCTTGAGCTTTGATAATGAAGCTTTGTCAGTTAAATAGTGAGCTTTGTTCTAATGCATAGTGGCTGCCATAAGTTATCCTACAATAGTTCGTTATTTGGACTATTGTTCTTTTTTTTAACCACTAACATATTAACAATAAAAAAATATGCAAAAAAAAAATAAAAATATATGCAAAATATGTAAAGTAAAATAAGGAAAATTGGCTCAAACAGCACCTCCAGGAGGGCCAGGGCCAAGCTTCTCTCAATCTCTTGGCGTGTGTGCTTATATTTTTGCTTTTCATGGCTAGTTACTTCACAGCTGGCGCCAGTAGCTGGGTGAAGGTGATCGGGTGTGTAAAAGCTTTTTTCTAAAGAAAGAAAAAACTTTTCTATTAGATGGTCCGAGGCGGGATCGAACCCACAACTTCCCGCACCAGCCGTCACACATACGACTGGTATGCCACGCCCGACCACAAAATATGTAAAATGTATTAAAATTACGAAATTTGCTCAAAATTCTCATTTGAATTTAGATTATTAAAAGGAAAAGATAGATTGTAAAAATAGACAGTTAAACAGAAGTTGTAGACCGAACGATCCAAACAATCGTTAAAGTTAAATATTTTTCATATAAGCGTATAAAGGTCCCAAAAACGCGAAATTTTGCAAATTTTCAGTTGATTATTAATGAAACGCAATCCGAAGAAATGTGGTAGTATAAAGGAATTCTGAAATGCTGCCTATTTGGCAAATTTTTGGCAGTCTCACTTTCCACGGGTGCATTTTACTTAAGCTTAGTTCATGTTTACACGATTAGTTTATCTTTATAAAGCTCGATTCTATTTCATTTTGAAACATCTTCAACATGTCTACTAGACATTCATGTCTCAAAGCCCAAGTTTAAGTTTGTGAAGCCAACCCAGCGACAAGTGCTAAGTGTTGCCTCTTCCACGGCACAGATTTGTCCACATGATGTAGCCGACGTGCTTTGCAATGTGTCTTTTACCCAAGAGTCCTATAACAGTTTCATTGATCTGCGGGATAAGCTGCATCAGAACATTTGTCGTAAGCGTACCCTGGTGGTCATTGGCATCCACGACTTGGGCACGTTACTGGAAACCTTCAGCTACGAGGATTTGGCGCTAGAGGAAATCAAATCAAAACGCTTAACCAAACTCAGGAGATGACTAGCTTGCAGTTAATGGACTTCTATGCCAGTTATGCCCAGCTTAAGCAATATTTGCCCATCATTCGTGACTCTTCCGTCTATCCAGTGATCTATGATTCCAATCGTGTGATTCTCTCACTTTAGCCCATCATTAATGGTGAGCATGCGAAGATCTCACTTAATACCAAGAACGTGCTTATTGAGTAAACTGCGACGGATCTAACCAAGGCCAAGGTGGTACTGGATACCATTGACTGTTTCTTCGCCGAGCATTGTCCGAGAAGTTTACTGTTGAGCCTTGTTATGTGGTCCAACAAGACGGTAGCATCGTCTCTTATCCAGAACTAGCTGTCTGGGAGGGAAAAATTTCGGTGAAGCCTGCCAACGGCTATATGGGCATAAATAAGCCTAGAGGCACAGGTAAAGGGAGACGCCTTGATTGTAAGTATTCCTCCAACGCGACATGATTTGATCCATGCCTGCGACATCTATGAAGACAAATCTAACGCGCACGCAAACTCAACAAATCCATAGACACCATGCCGGCAGTGTCTCATGTATTAAACAGTGTGAATGCAGCCTTAAAATTTGCTTTAATAGTTAAAATAATGAACTATAGTTCAAATAATGAACTATAGTTCAAAAAATGAACTATAGTTCAAAAATGAAGTAATGAACTAGGTCATTAAAATAAACTAAAATTTCCAACTCTAGCAGGTAAGCCTCTGCCAAGAACAAACAAACCACCTTAAAACCATATTGCTTATATATTTAGAAGCTTTAATATCTATCCTGTTATTCCATTCTCAAATATTTGGACCTTGGACAACTTTAAATTTCTGCCCTTGGCTTAACAATTTACGGATTAGCCACATTGTATGGAGAAAACGCAAACTTCAAAAGAACCATGGATGACTTCCAAATCATATCTTCACGAAAAGTCTATATAAACCGCGGTTTTTTTTTTTTTTTTTGTCAAATAAAAATAAAAAACCGCGGTCTATTGAGGAATCTTTTTTAAACTCTGTACCAAAGGTACACAGAGTATATTAAGCTTGCGCAAAAGTATGTAACTGGGAGAAGGAATCATTTCCGACCCTATAAAGTATATATATTCTTGATCAGTATCAACAGCCGAGTCGATATAGCCAAGTCCGTCTGTCCGTCCGTATGAACGAAAAGATCTCAGAGATGGTAAGAGATAGAGAATTGGCACAAGGCTACAAACCGGTCCGGAACCGAACCCCTGATAACCAGTTCGGTTCGGCTTTTTTGCTGTTCGCGAACCGGACCATGAACCAGGCGCTCTATATTTTTGACTCCGCGAACCTGAACCCGAATCGGACCACTTTTTCGGAAAAGTAGGTTCGGTTCACAGAATTAAATAGTGTTTTCAAAGACACGTACAGGAATATATTGTATTTGAAATCTCGCTAAATTACTTTCGATTGATGTACTTTAAAACTGCATACTTAAAATATTAATAGCGATTGGGGCCGGTTGCCCCATTAATCCGGCTATGCCCTTTGCCAAATATAAAAATAATTTTTTTGTTAGCAAAAAAAAACTTAAAAAAAATATGCCACCCATTTAAAATATTTCGACAATACTTAATTTAAACCAAAACAAGTGAGAAAGTCGGTCAAACCCGACTATAAGATACTCTGTATCAGTTAATGCTGTCGCTCGCATTTTCTCGCTCGTTATACGTGTTATACGCGTTATACGCTGTTTTACGCGTTCTATGCGTTACACGCTGTTATACGCTCATCTCTAAGTTTCTCTCTCTCTCTCCCAAAGATTGTGTTTGTTTGAATCAGAGTTCCCCAGCGATAGACCCTAGGGCACGAGCATACTCGCCAATTCACACCGAATGCTTGCCGAAGTCATGCATCACTGTGTGTTAGAGAGAGACACAGTCACATTTTTGCTCTCTCTGCTTGGGGAACTCTGGTTTGAATACAGCGGTGGTTGGCAGGAAGTGGGGGTGCCGGTTAACATTTTTTGCTCATAATGTGGACCGGCTTGGTTGAAGCGCAAACAAAGACGCGTCACTTTATTATTCTCTTTCCTCTTCGCGCGGCAGCGCTCATTCAAAACAGTGTTGACAAACGTATTCTTAATCTAATATTTACAATGTTGGACAACGTCTTATTTTAGTTAACTGTATCTTAAATACTAATATTGCACATGCTTAAGGCTACTGTCCTTTGTAATACTACAGCTCGGCCGTCCTGACATATAGAATCACCTGATCCTAGCCGACATACTTCTCGTTGTTATTCTTCATTCATTTTCATTACATCTATGAACATTCGAATTTTTTATTTTTTCATGAATTAATTCAGTATTTAACACATTATAATTTTTCTTCAAATTTATTTCTTCAACATTGTTTAGCACTAGTTTTCTCAATTTTTCTATATGCAATAGATTTAAGATAGTGTGAGTACGGAGTTTCTTACAGAGTGTGCGAACTCTCCTAATGTAAAACTGAACTTCCTTAAAAAAATCGTTTCAGTACTAAATGGGGAGTGCGTGCAGCACAACGAACTGTAATTATAGAGTTCTCCAGGGAATCTATTGACTTAACTTGGTCATCGTCCAAATCAAGAAATGCTTTTGATTCACATGAGCAGCCTTCATCAACATTGCATTCTCCAAAGTTGCATTCCTTTTCCGCTATGCAGGTGTCATTCAAAAGTTCTCCTGCTCGAACCATATTTGCTCCATTATCGACGGTGATAGTATAAATCTGTCCTAGGGAAATGTCGTAGGATTGGAGAACTTCTTGAATGATAGCAGTCAAATTAAGACTTGTGTGCTGGACGTGGACCTCTTTCATAGCCAGCGTGTAAATGCGAATCTCGTCATCTTTATGAATCTGACAGTTTATTCCAATTATGGCGCGATCCAAACGACTTACGCAATCAACTTTAATTGGCATCAAACTGAAATAAATTCGTAAAAATATAATTTTGATTTAATTAGTATATTTGGGCAAATATGTATATTAATATTTATGTGTAACCTTCTTAGTACATATGTAGATATTATGTATATATGTAATGTACACGTGGACACAGTCTCGAATACACCACACAAATTTTGGCGCCAAACGCTATTGTGAGTTAGTGAAATATGGCTGTATGCGTCACACGCACGCAATGCGTATACATATGTGTATCACCAGCACACATTAGTGTTTGGCGCTCTCACTGGGGACGACACACAAATATGCACAATCTGCTAACATCCGATTTTTTAGAATTCCACTGATTTCATTGCGAATAGTTGAAGCCTTTGCTTTCACAAGGCTTTGCATATTTTGCCGATTTATGGAAATGGGCTTTTTAAAAGCATTACAAATCGGCTCAAGAATTTTCTTGAAGCCAGAGTCTTCATAGAGGCATGTTCAGCTCGCTCTCTGTTTTAGAGTTGCAAGCAGAAACAGAGAGCGAGCTGACAGCTGACCAAACCTCTATTGGTTGTGTCGTGCTTCAATGTCCTGCTCACAACTTTTGTCTCTTTTCATCTTATTATTTTAGCATGGCGACGCGTCGCTGCAATGGGCTGCAAAGAGAAGCTGAAAAAAACGTGTGCCCGTTCTCCGATTTTTTTTTTCTTTATACTAGGCACTGTTATTTCATTGACACGAGCAAGAAATAGGCACGCGAGAAATTTAATAATGAAATCACTTTTGATGCATTTACACAATTGTTAACATATATGTATGTACATAGTACATATTTGGATGTAAATAACAAACACATGATTTAGTCTATTAAATGTACATACATATGTAAATGTGTTTTTGCTTTGGAAATTTATGCAAACTCGTGTATGTGTGAATGTATATGTATGTAACGTCAAACTACAAGCAGGTAAAATAACAAATATTTGTTATACCATTGGAGAGGGTATGTATAAAATATGTGACGTGCGAAGGTACATTAGCTTTTCCAGAACCGAATTTAGCATTCCTCTATTCCTGTGTATGTTTGTAGTTTGACATTGGATATACACATTAATCGAGCTCGCGTTATTACCCTGATTAAATGAATGAACATTTTTACAAGCATACAAAATATGGGAATAAAATTAAAAGAAACACATGTAAGTATATACTAACAAGTACATCGTTGCAAATCGAATTAAAACTGTTTGCCTTTATATGTGAAGTTAAAAAAGTCTGCTCGGTAACTAGATCAAGTGGCTTTTTGAAGCGTTAAGCGAATTATAACATTCAGTCCCAAGCAGTGAAGATTTCATTCAAACGGTATCGTTTCAAATGATCTAGTATCCTTTTTATATAAAACGTCGTCCAAGCTTAGTTCAAAGCTCGATCGATTATACTAACATTTTTTAGAGACTTACAATATTTCTTTGTACGTGTCTTTGAAAACACCATTTAATTTTCTGAACCGAACCTATGTTTTCGAAAAAGTGGTCCGGTTCGGGTTTAAGTTCGCCGAGTCAAAAATATAGAGCGCCTGGCTCATGGTCCGGTTCGCGAACCCCAAAAATCCCGAATCGAACCGGTTCTCAGGCGTTCGGTTCCGGACCGGTTTGCAGCCTTGATAAAAACACGCTGTTCCCGACGGTCCTGTTTCCATTTGCACACTCACAGTAATAGCGCCGTATCACTGTACGGTTCTTAAATAGAAGTGGAAGAATCGCATGCGATTAAATATTGTCAAGTCAAGTCAACATATCTTGTAGTTTTAGAATATTTTTCCAATTCAGTCCAGGAAATTATCGAATCGGCTTTTTCCGCAGACCATCTTGAATAACCTGCATTATGACTCCCTCCAGGAATATCAACTTCTCTTTTGAAATGATCCCTTCCGGGTCGGTTCGGTCAATAATGGCCACCTTAAGATTCGACTTCGAGCTTAAGCTAGTCAGAAGATCTTCAGGTCCAATCCGCTTTTTCTCCAGAGACTTCTGATCGCTGTCGCTTGAAGCTACCACGCTTTCCGCCATCCGGTCCCTACTTTAGGGATGGTTTTGTTGACGGTGGGGTAGTCTCCTGCGGTGCTTCTGGGTTGCCTCCGTGGCTGCTTTAGCGGCTTTCGATTGGAATGGAGATTCAATGGAGCGCATTCAATTCGACCGTAGTACCCTGCGCATTGTCTTCTCGGTCGCTGTCAGTGACTTCGAGTTGCAGCCCTCAAGTGTCTGAAGATACTTAAGTGATGCTTTGTACCAGGAGCGCTGTTTACGCCGGGTAGCTTCATCTGTATCTTTTTCCTTCAGCGGAACCGTGGTCGATGTAGGCTCTTTCTTCTTCAGTGTCTCATCGTTGACAGGCATGCAAGCTCAAGCTATTCTAATGTCATCGACGGTCCGGTGAATCTGAATTCCCCATTTTCGAACTCTGGCTTTATATCTTGAAGACAGCGTGAACATTCACTGTGTATAACTTGATTAATATATAAGTAACGACAATGAATAAAACAATTTAAATAATATACATTTTATTGTTTTTATTTATTTTAACCACCTTCCACATCTTTTAAAATTATGAAAAAATTACAGAAACTGTATCTAGGAAAAATTGGACAATTGGTCTTGTAAAAATCGATTGTGGAACCTCAACTAGAAGTCTTAAATAAATGGTGTTCAAAATTTCGCTCAATTTTGTAGGTAATGGCTTGCATTTTTAAAATCAGAATAATTATTTTGAGGGAGTGCATACATGCCAGCTTTGACCAACGAAAAAATTGTAATTCTTTAATGGATAGTTGGCCCGAAAATAGCTTGTGATTGAAATGATAAAAATCGACGTTAAAAATGCAGGGTTGGTACTAGATGTATATGAAAAATCGCTACATTACTTTCGATTGATGTACTTTAAAACTGCATACTTAAAAAATTAATAACATTATGGGCCGGTTCACCTACAAATCAAGCTAAGCCCTTTCTTTTTTTTTTATACCCTTGCAAAGAGTATTATAATTTTGCCCAGAAGTTTGCAACGCATAGAAATATTCATTTCCGACCCCATAAACTATATATATTCTTGATCAGGGGGACGAGCTGAGTTCATTGAGCTTTGTCCGTCCGTCCGTCTGTCTGTCCGTCTGTCTGTCTGTCTGTCTGTCCGTCTGTCTGTCTGTCTGTCTGTCTGTTTCTACGCAAACTAGTCTCTCAGTTCTAAAGCTATCGAGCTGAAATTTTGCACAGAGTCTTCTTTTTACTGCACGCTGCTAATATGTCGGAACCGACCGGATCGGATCACTATATCTTATAGCTGCCATAGGAACCATCGGTCGAAAAATGGGTTTTAGTGAGAAAAACTTTTTTGTTTTCAATGTTAACGTGATTAAACTCGGTCATTATTAATATTATATACTTTCAAACAGATTTGCAAATTTTGGTCAAAATCGGATGACTATATCTTATAGCTGCCATAGGAACCATCGGTCGAAAAATGGGTTTTAGTGAGAAAAACTTTTTTGTTTTCAATGTTAACGTGATTAAACTCGCTCATTAATAATATTATATACTTTCAAACAGATTTGCAAATTTTGGTCAAAATCGGATGACTATATCTTATAGCTGCCATAGGAACCATAGGTCGAAAAATGGGTTTTAGTGAGAAAAACTTTTTTGTTTTCAATGTTAACGTGATTAAACTCGGTCATTAATAATATTATATGCTTTCAAACAGATTTGCAAATTTTGGTCAAAGTCGGATGACTATATCTTATAGCTGCCATAGGACCGATCGGTCGGAAATTGAGTCTTAGTGAGAAAAACTTTTTTCAGACGTTTATCTGTCGGAAAATAGGTTTTAGTTACAAAAATTTTTGATTTTTATGTAAGCGTTCTTAAACTGTGACATTTGCATTTGCAAGGGTATAAAAACTTCGGCACAGACGAAGTTAGCTTGGCCTTCTCGTTTTTATTTTGTTTGAGTGAAATGCAAAGCGAATGAAAAAAAACCATTCAAAACATAAAGAACATGGTGTGAAAAGTTAAAAAAACTAAAAACAGTCAAAACGACAAATTCCTACAGCAAAAGCAATAAAATCCATCGAGAACCTTGAAAGCCTTCAACGGAGCATCGAAAGGGTGAGTTTCTATATACGAACTATTTACTTTTTACACCATATAGAACAAGCCAAAAGTGTAAGAAAAGTGAGTGTAACACACAACTAAGGACTAGTCTCAGCCACCAACTGAGACGCGTAGTTGAACGGTAACTAAAACTCACTCTTCTCTTCACTATGCTATTGTTCTAATAATAGATTTCACGTAACGTAACGTAAAGTAACAACAAAAGAGCCCGCTCTCTTTTAAGAATTTCGTTTGTCAAAAATACAGGGTGGTCCATTTAAAAATTGGAATTTAATTTTGCTATAAAAAAACAAGAAAGAAAGTAGGTCAAGCCCGACTGTAACATACTCTGTACCCTTACCTCGCATTTGCTCACGAGTCATAAGCGTTGTTCACTCTCTAGGTTTCTCTCTCTCTCTTAATCTCTCTCTCTCTCTCTCTCGTTCTTCAACTCATCAATTGTTTGCATTACATGTGTCCTTGACCGCTCCCCAAAGATAATAATCTAACGGTGTCAGATCACAGCTTCTTGGCGGCCAATTCACGTCTCCATATTTGCTGATTATTAGATTTTCGAAGATAGGTCGCAGAAGATCGATTATGGCGTGCGCTGTGTGGCACGTAGCGCCGTCTTGTTGAAACCAAATATCGTCCAAGTCTTCCGCTTCAATTTCCTCGAACAACCAATCACTTAACATTGCGCGGTAGCGCTCACCATTCACGGTTACGGTGGCTCCTTCTTCATTTTCAAAGACAAATGGACCAATGATGCCTCGAGACCAAAATCCGCACCAAACAGTGACACGTCGTGGGTGCATTGGCTTCTCGACGACGATATGCGGATTTTCTGTGCCCCAGATGCGACAATTTTGTTTATTAACATAACCACCGAGGTGGAAATGTGCTACATCCGAAAAGATGATTTTTCGGTAAAATTCACGATCTTCGGCCAAACGATCTTCCGCCCAATTTGCGAACTGTTTACTATTCGGATGGTCATATGGCTTTAGCTGCTGCACCATTTGAACTTTGTATGGCTTCATGGCAAGATCTTTATGCAAAATTCGCATCAAAGAAGTGCGGGAAAGTTCAATTGTTGAGATCGATGGCGAGTTGACGACGATGCACAGTGTAAAATTTTGCCAATCTAGGGGGACTTTTAGCAAAAGTTTAACTATTTTTGAAGTCGATGAACTTTAAGCAGCACTTTTAGAAATGTTCAACTGTTGCGAAAACAGGCACAAAACAAAACAAAATTTTTTTTTTTTAAGATAACGGTTTTTAAAGCTGTGCATTAGAAATGCATGCAAATTTGCACTGGGAAACGAGCATCAGTTGACAATGTTTAGTCTTTTCAATTGCATCGCGTGATCAGTGGGAGCAGCCAAAAGTTATTTTTTCCATTATCATTAGGCAATTTTTGATCCACTTTCAAAAACAAAAATATTTTATTTGAACCAAAAATTTTTTTTCATATTTTTGAAAAAAATGCCAAAAAGTAAGTGTATTTTTTCATATTTCCTTTTTTTGGTGGAAAAAAACTTACATTATTCTATCGTATTCTATCCAACCAGAACATACATAATTTGCAGGCATTCATTCTGATTCACAATCAAAAATAAAATCTTGCCCATATTTTGCCCAAAGACCTTCAATTTAGAAATGAGTGAAATAAGCCGTGCTGCATTTTTCGAGTTTTGGTCAAAGAACATAAAAACCGCTAAGCGAGACGCACTTGTAAAGCATGCATTGATGGTGTTTGGCAATGACATTGATCACTCCAAATTGAAACTACACATGACTAATCTGTCTTTTGAGTTTCAAAACAGATTTACCTGCATCCTTCCCATTGGCAATTTCTCAGAGGAAGCCCAGGAGGCAAGAAATAAGGAAGTGCGAAGTTTTCGTGAACATTTCAGTAAGAAAACTTCGCGAGTACACACAAATACTGATCTCATGCACAGGTTACTGATATCATCCGATCCATTTATAGCAAGTCTGCGAGCACCACCAAAAACTAGACACTTAGAGCTTCAAGAAGATGTGACCCAACTTATATCACAAGATGGATACAGTGACGACAGCTGTGACTCGAATTCGGAGTCGGACTAGCTTGGCCAAAAAATTTAGTAAAATTTTTCTTTTAAGTTTAAATTGTTACCATTTAAAAAAAAAAATCTTAAAAATATAAACCAAAGTTTTTTTGTTTTTCTAATCAATTATCTTCAATATAAAACCTTATTTTCAGCTGTTCAGCTTATAACATCGAAGTTACAGCTAAAAGAATGAGCATATAACCAAAATCGGACATTTTCAAAAAAATAAAAAAAATTGTCTCCAAAAGTTAAAAAAAAATATTTTTAAGTTTTCAAAAACTATAACAAAAAATACGAAAATAGTTAAAAGTTTCTAAAATTTTTTTTTATATTTATATTGATGTTTGTATCTTTAAAATAGCAGTTTTTTTCATATTTTTACGGCCCCTAAAGTGCCAAGCCCATTTTTTATGTCCAACATAATCTTTGGGCTTACTAGAATATTCACTCCAAATTTCAAGCCGATATCTCAAAAAATACGACTCCTACTGATTTAAGTCCCCCTAGATTGGCAAAATCTTACACTGTGCGATGGTTGTTCACGCACATTTTCAGCAATCGCAGCAATGTTTTCGGTCGAGCGCACCGTTCCAGTTTCACGAACTCGCTTCACGAATTAATCCACAAATTGAGATTTCGGAACATTTTTTTTATTAAATGATTTTTTTCAAATTTCGCACAGTTTGAGTCGAGGACTCACCACTTTGGAAATATGTTTTTAATATTTCCCAACTTTCTTCAAGCGAATAGCGACCCATTTCGTAAATGTCAAAGTTTTTACTAAATATTAGTCGCTTTCCAAATGACATTTGACATTTTTAAAGTCAAATTACGAATAGTTCAAATTCCAAACACTAGATGGACCACCCTGTAAATCTCTTAATTAAATATCAGCTTGTTTTGGATTGATCTCACGCTTCCAATGAGAGCTTTGTCTTGCAAGGCTACGGTTCAATATGCCTGACTCCACACCTGTGCATTTCATCTCATCTGTTTAATGCAAGCAATGTTTGTGAAAAAAAAGAATAATTAGCCGAATTTTAAACAAAACAAAACAAACAAAATAGAAACCAGAATGCCAAAGACTAAGTAAAGTGAATTGAAATTAATATTTTTGTTGCTATGCATTTTCACATTAAAAAAAAATAGTAAATGAATAATTAAATACACAAAATACAATACATTACACACTAAAATACAATATACATACAAGAATTTGAAAAAAAAACGAATGCCAACCATATACAATCATAATAGAATTAAGTAATATTTAGCTATCGAATACTATTTGTGGAATTAATTTTCTTGGCTTACTATTGGGATAAATGCTTTTGCTTAACATTTAATTAAAATTGAATGAAATCATAGATTTTGAAAACAATGATGGTACTGGATCTGTATGAATAACAAGAAAGAAAGTCGGTCAAGCCCGAGTATAACATACCACCTGTACCATTAATGTCGCAGCTCGCATTTGCTCAAGAGTTATACCCGCTCATCTCTAAGTTTCTCTCTTTCTCTGGGTGTCAACTGGCCGTTTTTTGCTCATAATTTGAGTATCGTTTATCCGATCGTTATTATTTCTTCAGCAAATCGAAAAATAATTTTGTTTACTAGATATCTCTAAAAGGAACGAAGAATCTATCATCAAAACTGTGGGAGATATGACGTTTTTTCCAAATTACAGGGGCGGGAGAGGGCGTGGCGAAAATTGAAAATAAACTTGATCTGCCTGCAAGTATATAAAATATATGTCCCATACATGTCAAACCTCTATCTCTTACCATCTCTGAGATCTCTTCGTTCATACTGACGGACGGACAGACAGGCAGACGGACGGACGGACAGACGGACATGGCTATATCGACTCGGCTGTTGATGCTGATCAAGAATATATATATGTTCTTTATAGCGTCGGAGATGATTCCTTCTGGTTGTTACATACTTTTCCACAAACTTAATATACTCTATGTACCTTCGGTACAGAGTATAAAAATTTAAAAATTATTATTAAGGTAAAAAGAAAAATTGTTTCTGAAGTAATAGGGTATGCGAACAGAAAGGTAATCATCTGACCGGGATTTTTCGATCAAATCGTTAATAGTGAAAATCAATTGGTAGGGCGGGTAAAAAGTACTGCAAACAGAACATCAAGTCAGCACACAATAAAACAAGAGTAAGAGCAGTTGTTGCTGTCTCATACATTTTCTATTCGCCCTCTTCTACAATTCTAATCATTTCTAATTTTTGCTTTGATGACTATTAAGGCAAAAGTTATAGGGGCGTTGTGGCAAAAGAACCCTCCACAGGCTGTTTCTACTAGCCGCAGTTGAAAATCCCGCTCGACTCTCCATCTTCAATAGATTGCCCATATCTAACAAGTAAGAGAGCTGTAGAAATTTTGGTGGAAAGGGCCTAAATGGCTAGCAGAATCTGAAGAAAATTGGCCTAAAGGGTTTGCAGAGGCGGATAATATGATAGTCAGTAGCAGCCTTGCGTTTAAAGAAAATCGCGCTCTGGTCGGCAGGCACGGCTGTAGCTGCGCTGTCGTTTCCTATTTTGTTGGCAATGTGGATGCTCGCACAGTTTTCACAAAAGGTTTAAGAGTCACTGCCGAATTGCAGACAATCAAAACGCAGTTGCGGGTCCACGAATTGGGTGCGACAAGAGCGAATGCAAAGATGACGAAATAAGGCATCGATCGATTTCCAACTGTTCTAAGCTACGAACGCACGTTATTTGCGCCTTTGCTAACACAGAGTAACATAATTGTAGATTTTTAATTTGAATATTTATGCTGCTGCTTGCTTATGCAAACAACAATAATAATATTATACAAGATTTGTTGCTAAAATTTTCTTGGATCCAAAAGTAGGAAAGAGTTGGGGTTCATAAATATGAAAGTCAAGAAAAATGTATACCCATCGCATTTGACGGTAAAAGAACTAAAGAAAGCCAAAACACTTATAATCAAACAGTAAAAGGCACTACAATTCAGCGCAGAGATCAGTTGTCTTATTTAGAAAAGAGAAATAGTTGTTGGTTAGCGAGCTTTCTATTTATAAGAATGTAGCTAGTAGCCGGCTCTAGGTCGAGAAGAAATACTGTGTTTTTGGTATGTTTCCGATATAATTGGATGCTCATCGGCATCCGTCTTCAGGGACATATTTATAACACGTCTAAACCGCTTGACGTAGAGTACTGAACTCCTGAATCAAAGAATCGTGGACAAAAAACATATAAAGGATACATAGCAGTATTTGTATGTATGGCGACAAAGGCAATTCATTTAGAAGTTGTCAGTGTTTTGACTGCAGATGCTTTTTTGGCTGCATTAAGAAGATTCTTTTCAAGAAGAGGAAAATGTTCCAACATATATTCCGATAACGCAACAAACTTTGTGGGCGCGTCAAGTAAATTAGATGGAGAATTACTGAAAGCGATTCAAGACAACATTCAGATTGCGCCAATATTAGAAAAGGAGAAGATTAATTGGCATTTTATTGGGGAAGCTGAGGTATAATCTATAAAATACCATTTAAAAAGAGTAATTTGAGGTAGCAATTTGACTTATGAGTAAATGTCAACATTGTTATGTCAAATTGAAGCGCAGGGATGACGTTGATGACAGAGAAGTTTTGACACCAGGACATTTTTTGATTGGAAGACCAACGTTAAGCTTTATTGAGTCCATAGCCGAGGAAAAAATAGGAAATCAGGATAGGTGGAACTTAATTAAAACTAGAAGGCCAGGCTAACTTCGTCTGTGCCGAAGTTTTTATACCCTTGCAAATGCAAATGTCACAGTTTAAGAACGCTTACATAAAAATCAAAAATTTTTGTAACTAAAACCCATTTTCCGACAGATAAACGTCTGATTTCATATCAAATTAACAAACGCCGAGTTTAAGAACGATAAAATTGAAAACAAAAAAGTTTTTCTCACTAAGACTCAATGACCGACCGATCGGCCCTAGGGCAGCCTTAAGATATAGTCATCCGATTTCGACCCAATTTTGCGAATCTATTTGAAAGCATATAAAATAACTCATCAGCGAGTTTAAGGACGATAACAAAATAATAAAAAAATTTTTTACTAAGACTCATTTTCGACCGATCCGTCCTATGGCAACCATAAGATATAGTCCCCCGATGTCGATCAACTTTTTCAAATTAGTTTGAAAGCGTTCAATATTAATAATCACCGACCTTAAGAACGATTTACATAAAAACAAAAAAGTTTTTTTTCACTAGGACCCATTTTCCGACCGATCGGTCCTATGGCAGCTATAAGATATAGTCATCCGATTTTAACCAAAATTTGCAAATCTCTTTGAAAGCATATATTATTAATAATAGCTGAGCTTGAGCACGCTAACAGTGAAAACAAAAAAGTTTTTCTCACTAAGATCCATTTTCCGACCGATGGTTCCTATGGCAGCTATAAGATATAGTCATCCGATCCGGTCGGTTCCGACATATTAGTAGCGTGCAGTAAATAGAAGACTCTGTGGAAAATTTCAGCTTGATAGCTTTAAAACTGAGAGACTAGTTTGCGTAGAAACAGACGGACAGACAGACAGACGGACAGACAGACAGACAGACAGACGGACAGACAGACAGACGGACAAAGCTCAATCGACTCAGCTCGTCGCCCTGATCAAGAATATATATAGTTTATGGGGTCGGAAATGAATATTTCTATGCGTTGCAAACTTCTGGGCAAAATTATAATACCCTTTGCAAGGGTATAAAAATGAAGAGAGCATTTTGTCTGAAATGGAAGGAAGATTACTTACATACTCCTCAGCAACGATTCAAATGGAAAAAGAATCACAGAATCTGGACGAAAGGCAGATTGTACTTATTAAAAATAAAAAACTGTCACCCAGCAAGTTGGCCATTGGGAAAAGTTGAGGATGTCTACAAAGGGAAAGATAATAAACTGGTAAGACTCAGGAAGGTTCAATTACAAAGCCTATACATAAATTATGATCGGGTGTGGCGCACCGGTAGTGAGTGTAGCTGCTGGTGCGGGAGGTGAGGCCTCGAACCATCTTAAAAAAAAAAAGAAAAAGTTTTTTCTTTCTTTAGAAAAAAGCTTTTACACATCCGGGCACCTTCATCAGCTATTGGCGCCAGCTGTGAAGTAACTAGCCATGAAAACCAATATTCTCAAACTATGCCGTTCGAACTCGGCGTTAAACTGTAGGTCCCTTTCTCTTGTGCGAAAAATTATAAGCACACACGCCAAGAGACTGAGAGAAGCTTGGCCTGGCCCTCTTTGGTGCTGTTGAGCCAATTTTACATTTACATACATAAAATATGTCCGATTCCTGGAATAAAAGCAAGTGAAGAGAGAGTACAAATAACAAAAGGTAAGCAGAACAAGTTAGAGTGCTGCAGTCGAGTTTCCCGACTACAAAATACCCTGTACAATTGTGACACACATCCACAAACGCACAGGCACGCGTGCACACATACACATGATAGCCCACCCTCACACTCGCCCTAGCTAGCTGCCTGCAGTAGCTGCCACTGTTTGGAAGTACCTAGATACATACCTAGAGACATATTTTGTGTACCTCTTACCTTACCTCGGTATTTTTAAATTCGAGTACCTTTTACCTTACCTAATTAATTTTTATTTACCTTTTTTCGCTCTGATTACATTATAGTCGAGATGCTGCTGCTCTCTGCTATATTGAAAAGCACGATTCATGCTAGAAAAGAGGAAGCCGGACTATCAGCCGTGCTCCCATTTTCACTTTCGCAAAATTTTGTGATTTTTAGACCAATTTTGTACTGGAAACCGGTTTGAAATAGCAAATTTTTTACGATTTTCCCACACACATGAAATAATTGCTACTATATTAGCTGAAGTTCAAGCAAATACCGACTTAGAGATATCCAAATGTTAAACAGTTACAGAAAATGTATCCAACTTCTGAAATAAATGCTTTTACAGTTTTGAAGGAAACACGTGAAACCTGAGTTTTTAGAAGAGTGTGATTAAAAGGTAATAGAGCGGCATAGTTCAGCTGATGCTGAAATTATTTTCCAAGAACTTTTTATTTTATAATTATTGAATAATGTTACTAACATTTTCGGTAAGGCTATTGATCTTAAATATAATTTATTTATTCGGCTCTAGCCCAGTGCTACAAGATAGTCACAATTTTTCAGGGCAAGTCCCGTTGTAATTAAGGATTTTTCCCGACATCAATGCTTGAAAAATTTGAAATATTTTAATCAATGTGACTGTTTTAGTGACCTTTGGATTATTGATCATAAAACTTTTTAGCAGGCTCTAGATCAAAAGAAATGATTTTCATCATAACTAGAGCCCGGATATATATGCTAAAAAGTATATTCTATAAGTATATAATAAGTTTATTCTTTTTATACCCTTGTAGAGGGTATATTAAAATTGTCGAGATGTTTGTAACGCATAGAAGGAAGCATCTTCGACCACATAAAGTATATATATTCTTGATCAGCATGACGAGCTGAGTTGATATAGCCATGACCGGCTGTCCGTCCGTCTGTCCATCTGTTTCTATGCTCCGTCAGTTTTAAAGCTATATTAACCAAACTTTGCACGAAGTCTGAAGTTCGACCACATAAAGTATATATATTCTTGATCAGCATGACGAACTGAGTTGATATAGCCATGACCGTCTGTCCGTCCGTCTGTCCATCTGTTTCTATGCTCCGTCAGTTTTAAAGCTATATTAACCAAACTTTGCACGAAGTCTATTGGTACAAATACGCTGCACATTTGTCGGAACCGGTCAGATCGGATGACTATAGCATACAGCTGCCATAGGAACCATCGGTCGAAAATGTTGTTTTAGTGAGAAAAATTTTTTTGTCTTCAACGCAAACGTCCCCAAACCTCGTATTTATAAGTTTTCTATGCTTTCCCATAATTCCACCCAGTTTAATAGGACAACTACATAGTATAGCTGGCATAGAAATTGGGTGTAGAAAATATATATAGAAGGCCTGTCAAAAATGTGTACATTTGGTCGAATGTACATATTTGTGTCAGTGGAATCAGGCTACTAATTTTTATAAATCATACAAGCTACAAGGGTATAAAAACTTCGGTCGAGCCGAAGTTAGCTTTCCTCTATATTTTTATATTATATGGGTCATTCTTTTTGAAACCGAACGGTTTTAAAATTGACCAGTTTTGATTTAAATAAAAAAAATCGGAAATTAGATCTCGACACTCCCACCAAATCGTGATTTACGGTTTTGCAAAATTTTTTTTTGTTATTTTATAAATTATTTCAAAAATCGTCAAAAACGGAAAAATAGAAAAAAAGTGTTTTTTAAAAACTTTATTTCTCAGGTTTGGCCTCGAGTTGATATTGCTGAATAGTATTTTACTGTATCTATCAAAATCCAAATTTAATACATTTTTAAATTATTTAATAATATTAAGCAATTGTTGCTAAAGTTGATATATAATTTTTTCTCAGTACCCTAAACGTAACCTTAATTACGGTGCATTCAAAAAGATGAAGACTTTTATAGTTTAAAAGTTATTAATTTTTGAAGTTATAAACAAATAAAAACGCGCCCTTAATTAAAGGTTTGTCACGATGTTAATTTCAGAGCTATGTGACAAAAACTTGGCAATTAAGCTTTATATTTATCAAGCTTTACAAAAATGTGAACTTCAGGCAAATCGGAAGTCTATATCATATAGCTGCCAGACGAATGCTATGATTAATTAAATTTTTGTGGTGGTGTAGTGTGACCAAGGTTTGCAAACTAAATAACACCACCTCAAAATTTAGCATTCCTATGGCAGCTATATGATATAGACGTCCGATCTGCATGATGTCATTTTTTAAAAGCTTGATAAATATAAAGCACGCGTCCCAAGATTCAAACACAGCTTTGAAACTGACTGCTTGGCAAAGCTTTATTTAAGGGCATATTTTAGTTAGATACCCAGGTTCGAGTTGCCAGTAAAGACTGAATTTTTTTTTGTTTCTTAAATTTTTTTTAATACATTTTAATTATGCATAGATATGTGGTTAAAACAAACAAAAATACTTCTTCTTATTTAAGTAAAATTATTTAAGTAACTGTTTCATTTTTTATACTCTGTACCGAAGGTACATAGAGTATATAAATTTTGTGCAAAATTATGTAACAGCGAGGAATCATTTCCGACCCTATAAAGTCTATATATTCTTCACCAGCATCAACAGCCGAGTCTATATAACCATGACCGTCTGTCTGTCCGTCTGTATGAACGCACATATCTCAGAGATGGTAAGAAATAGAGGTTTGACAGGAATGATAAAGATCGGATGACGATACTCAATGACGATACTCGATTCATGCCCCGCAAACACATATACAAAGCTTCTGTGACTTGACGTTTGCTACTGTTTTCAAAATTTTTGCAACAAGTCTGACTTGGGATTCCCAATCGGTTCTGGCATGAGGTAGCCTAGCCTCTGCCAACTCATTGAATTTGGGCAAAAGATCGCTGATGATTGAACTGTTGGAAGTTTATGAAATAGCTATACGATCAACCAGCCTCCTTTGTGGTGTTGTTCTATATTTTGGAAAAGTAAGCCCTATCTCGAAATCGCCCTTAAATGTAGAAAAAATTATCTGAATTTTAGAAAAGTTGCCTTAAAAATTAATTTTGAGGAAAAACTTTCTCTTTGGGAGTAATAGCATTGAAAACAAAAAAGTTTTTCCTACTAAGACTTTTTCTCAGACACATCTTTTGTATGGCAGCTATACTATATAGTTGTCCGATTTTCATTAAACTTGGTGGAATTATGTAAAAGCAGATAAAACTTAGAAATACGAGGTTTGGGGACGATTGCGTTGAAGACAAAAAAGATTTTCTCACTAAGACAACATTTGCGACCGATGGTTCCTATGGCAGCTATTTGCTATAGTCATACGATCCGGCCGATTCCGACAAATGTGCAGCGTATTAGTACCAAAGGGCTTCGTGGAAAGTTTGGTTAAGATAGCTTTAAAACTGACGGAGTAGATAGCATAGAAACAGACGGACGGACAGACGGGCATGGCTATATCAACTCAGCTCGTCATGCTGATCAAGAATATGAATACTTTGTGTGGTCGGAGATGCTTACTTCTATGCGTTACAAACATCTGGACAATTTTAATATACCCTCTACAGGGTATAAAAAATAGAAAAAAAAACAGATGAAAGCTAACTTCGGCTCGACCGAAGTTTTTATACCCTTGTAGCTTGTATGATTTTTAAAAATTAGTAGCCTGATTCCACTGTCACAAATATGTACATTCGGCAAAATGTACACATTTTTGACAAGGCCTCCTATATACATTATCTACACCCAATTTCTATGGCAGCTATACTATATAGGTGTCCTATCAAACTTGGTGGGACTCCCACAATTTTTCAGATATCGATCAGAAATTTAAAACGTACATTTATATTCGCAATATCTATAAGCCCTAAAAATTTTCATCAAGATCGGATGATAAATAGCCGAGTAAAAAAATGTTGCATACTTTTCGGCTGACCCAACTCAGGCGTACAGGAAGGCTATTAAACATTTGTTTCCATGAGTAACGGGTATATCGAAGTCGGTTAGAGCCGATTTTAACTTACGCTCTCGTTCATGCAAGCAGCGCTGCCTGCGCAGGCCGCGTGTGAGCGCGCGTATGTGTGTTTGTGTGCGCTCGTATGTGTGTATGCGTTCCCTTCAGTTCTGGAATTCACTACTCGTAAAATTCACTAGTCTTTCACGCATCAGCGTTGACGTCGACGTCGTCAGAGCTCAATTCTGTTAATGTTTGTTGTTGTAATATTACCCACAAAAAACCCAAAAAAAAAAGGCCACGCCTCGCGCTGCTCTCACAGGCAAAGACAAAATTTTTGCCAACGGCAAACGAAGAAGTTTGCGCAAGCACTAAAACTATATTTTAGGTATATATTTTAGAATTTTAAAATAAGAGGCTTGGACAGGTCGTTTCTGGCATAGCCTTATGATGGAATTTTTTCATTATTTTCCCAAAAGCAATCAATTATTTATGGATCATAAATAAATGTATTCATATACTTTATATAGTCGGATATATCTTTGCATTGAGTAGGCAAAAGTAACCGAAGGTCAAAAAAAGATTAACGGCGCATCAATTGTTGCTTTTGTCTTTTGCGTTTCCGTGCCCGGCACGCTGTTTCGGCAGCGCGAGACGTTTAACTTGTCAATTTGTTTAATTTTGTTGTGTCCGAAATGCTCGTATGCGCATTAATTGTCTGCAGACTAGTTGCTGTGATGTGGATAGCTTCTCGTATGTAGGTTTTTTCATTCAATTCTATTATTTGTTTTCTATATTTATTTGTTATTTGTAAATTATGTTTATTATTCAATATATTGATAAATAAAATGAGTGAATAAAACAAATATAAAATGTTGCGTGTTTGGGAATCGGGGGAAAATTCTTTGGTTTATTATTTTATGAAATTCATGAATCGAATTATAATCAATCTAGTTTGAATTCATCGGTGATTTTTGCAACAATTTCATCGAAAATATAATATGAATTTATAGGTGAAATCATTGATGAATTCTGATACAAATTCATCGATGATTCAGTGTTAGCTTCTTTGTAAAAGTCATGCAGGAATCATGGGTGAACCATAAGTGAATTAATTGGTGAATTCATTAATGAATTTTGCAAAGAAATCATGATCAAATCATCGATGAATCTACACGTGATTCATCACTGATTCACCCATGAACAGTCATGCATGACCGCCTAGGACATGCCCATGTTAAATTCGCCACTTTTTTGTATGGGAGCTCACCGATGATTCATCGATGCCCTAGGCCAATTCATCGGTGAATCATTGGTGATTCATAGGTGACGCGAACTGAAGGGGACAGACACACATTGACCATCGAACTCAAACAACCGAAGTCGCTCGATCACAGGTACAGAAATCCGCACACTTACATATGTAAAATTAAAATGAATTTCACGCAAAAAATTTTTCCTGACAGACACACAAATGAAGAGTACCATTTTTTGTGGCTAGCCACGATTGATTTTCACGTGTGACTTCGGCCACCGGTGGCTATGTGCTGGGAGGACATTGGTGTTTACTTACCGATTTTTGCCAATCTTGCAAATTTGGAAAAAAAATAACTGCAGGCCCAGTCAACTCTTTGGGAATTATTGTACGGAGCTGCTCCCACGTCAATGCCTTCAAAGATTCCCTTGAAAAATGTAGTTTTGCAAAAATAAAAAATAAATATTGTTGAGGTAGGGTGCACGTTAGGGGGTTGATCTGCTGTAGGGGCGCTTGCGCAGAGTCCACAAATTGCTTTTAAAATTAGAATACGAGAACACACGTCCGTTCACTTTGACTTCAGTTTTGAATAATCTAGTTGCTCACACACGAGTCAAGCTAGCAGCACGTACTTATAAAAAACCTTAGAACTAATTAAGTAGAGGAATTCGGGAATGAAACATAAACATCCCGCCACCCTTGCAATATCGTTGCAAATTCAGACAAGGGGCAATAGGAACTTCAATGGAGGTAGGATAATGTCATCTATCATCAATTTACAAGGCGCGACAGGCACCTGAAAGTGTCCAGCCAAACACAGTGTTGTGTGCCACTGGGAGACCCTCGGTGTTTGGCAGAACTCCTGTGCGGACAATGTCTGAGTAGACGTCAGCTCCCAGCACTATTTCTACTGTAGCCGGGCGATCAAAGTTCTCATCGGCCAGGGTAATGTGGTTGAACTTCTGCCTTTCGCGTCTATCAATAGAGGATGACGGAGTACGCATGTGGAGGTCCGGGTCAGATTTCAGGATCACCTCCAGTTCAAAGTCGGGTGTCGTTTTAGAGTGGATCTCGGCTGTGCACGCTTCCTCCGCACCGATCGATACGCTGTTGAGGTGGAATGCTCTTGCCAAAGACGCATTTATGCGAGACACAGCCTCGCATGGATCGATGAGGGCCCCCGTATCGTACTCGGTGGATCCGTTGTGGATCAGAATGGACGCGGTAGGAAGCACTTGGGGGTTTCGGTGCTGCAACAGCGTGGCTAACGACGGCGGTTGGACGCGAGGAGTAGATTGTGAGCGTTGCTGCTGGACCGGAGAGGCGGAACGGGATGCTTGGGACAGACTTCTGCGGCCGTCTCGCATGTGGAGTAGGGTATGATGATCCCCTTGGCATATCCGACACTTGTCATCACTTCGGCAGGAGCCTCCTGAGTGTTGATGTGCAAGGCAATTCGAGCAGTACTTATTTATGAGTACTGCCCTCAACCGCTTCTCCGCGCTCAACCTAAGGAAACGTCCACATCGCTTTAATGGATGGATGCCTCGGCAGACTCGGCATCGGTAGGAATCAATACCTCGTGTTCGTCTGCGCTCATTGGCTCGGCTTTCTTCTCGGTGTGGACGTGGCGTCATGTTGTAAATGGCTGAAAGTGGATGATTGATGACAGTGAATGATCGATGGAATTTGGTCTATGGATAGAAATGGAATGATTATGATGGATAAGTGGGTGTTCTTCTACTGATCGGAACTTATGTAAGCGTAGGAGGAAAGGATTTCGGTTTCCTTGGGGAGCAGGACTATTTTTGTTACCGGCCTCTTTATAATCCCGCGTGTGGTGAGAAGATCTACTACCCGCACCATGCTGTCCGTACCCGAATAGGTTCTGTGAATCCGGCCCAATCGCCATTCATGCGAAGGAATGTTGTTTTCTTTAACAACCACCAAATCTCCGACTTCTAAATTTCTTGTAGGGCATCGCCACTTATTTCGTTTATGCAATTCCCGAAGATATTCGACCTTCCAGCGTGAGCAAAATTGCTGGTTCAAGGCCTTAAGACGTTGCCATCGATTGAGGATAGAAGAAGCACACTCTTTGATTTCTGGCTCTGCGACTGACAATAAAGGACCCCCTACCAGAAAGTGGCCTGGGCTCAAGGCCAGCAGATCTGTCGGATCTTCTGACATCGGGGAAATTGGCCTGGAGTTCAAACATGCTTCAATTTTGGACAGCAGTGTTGCGAATTCTTCATGTGTGTATTTAGTCGTACTCATAGCTTTATAGAAGAGAGTCTTAACACATGTTGTACACATCTGTAACATGTGTCTTCGTGGATTCAAGGAAATCATTGGCTAAAGCTCTAGATGCACCGACAAAGTTTTTTCCATTGTCAGAATGGATTTGACGGGGACACCCACGCCTGGCAACAAACCGAGAAAAGGCTGCCAGAAACGTATCGGTTGATAGATCGGAAGTCGCCTCTAGATGAATGGCCTTTGTGGTGAAACACACAAACACACAAACGTACCCTTTTGTTATTCGGCATGCTCGGCCAGTGAAACTTTTGATTTCGAAAGGCCCAGCGAAATCCACCCCTGTGTATGTGAACGGTCTTGAGTACGTAACGCGCTCAGAAGGAAGATCGCCCATTAGCTGTGACTGAACTTTCTTCCGGTGGATAACACAAACTTTGCACGAATGGATAACGGCCTTCACCACATTTCTTAGTTTGGGAATCCAATACTTTGCACGGATTAAACGAACAACCAGCTGATTCCCGCCATGTAACGATATACGGTGTGTAAATCGCACCAGCAGGCGTACCAACGGACTAGTGGCTGGCAATAAAACAGGATGTCGTTCGTTGTAGGTCATGGACACGGAGGCCTGAACACGACCACAAGCTCTAATGACACCGTTCTTGTCGATGAATGCATTAAGATTCAGAATAGAGCTGGAGGAAGGGAGGGACTGCTTCTTTAGGAGGCAGCGATGCTCGCCCGAATAGTGAACCCGCTGCGTAGAAATAGTGACCCTTTCCAAGGCAGTGGACAGCTCTGCCCCACTAAGTTCCTTTGAGGAAGAAATGTCAAGTTTTCTGCAATTCCTTATGAAACGGAGAGCGTAGGCTAGCACGCGCAAAGCTCTACCGAGATCGGAGAATCGGATAAGGTTATCAGGAGGTGTTGGAATCACAGCGTGAACCTTAACGGGCCGCTGCTCGATGTTAGTCTCTGGGGGAGGCATCGCGGAAACCTGCCAGCTGTGATGTAAAGACCTTAGCCATTCTGGCCCGTGCCACCACATGTCGTTATTCACCAAGTCAGTGGCACTTAAACCACGACTCGCCAAGTCTGCTGGATTATCTTCGGACCGGACGTGACGCCACCGATCTATGGAGCTAGATCTCGCGATCTTTGCCACACGGTTGGCTACAAACGTGGTCCAATTGCACGGAGGCCTATTTAACCACGCCAAAACAATCGTCGAGTCAGTCCAGAAGAACAATTCGTCATGATTTATTGGCTATTTAGGAACAATAGCTGCTGACAACTCAGCTAAAAGGACAGCTCCACACAGCTCGAGCCTTGGTAAGGAGACAGTCTTAACCGGGGCAACTCGGGTTTTAGCGGTGAGCAGATTGCAGAATACACCTCGCGGTAGTTCCACCCGAACATAGATTGCTGCCCCGTATGCTCGCTGAGAAGCATCACAGAAACCGTGAATCTGCACTCTCGCTGCTGGACAAACTTGTAACCACTTTGGGATTTGGATTTGATTGACGGCTACGAAACTGTGCAGAAAGCTTTGCCATGTTTCACAGAGATCGTTGGGTAGATCGTCATCCCAACTTAACTCTCTAAGCCAAATCTCCTGCATAAACATCTTGGCTTGGATGATGAAAGGTGCTAGCCAACCTGCTGGATCAAACAGTTTGGCGATCTGCGAAAGCACTTCACGCTTTGTATAGGAAGATTTGAGATTGGGTTCAGAAGCTATAAAATAGAATCGATCACTGGTGGCTCTCCACCGAATTCCTAGGGTCTTGGCAGTACTGGCATCTTCTATCTCCAGGAATTCACTGTTGAGTAGATGCTAAACTGGTACTGCCCTAAGCAAACTCTTTTCGTTGGAAGAAAACCGGCCGTGTCAAGTGCGGCTCGCAGTTCGCGTATCATCGAGATAGCTGTTTCTTCCGAGTGAGCCCCTGCCAGCACGTCATCTACGTACATAAAGGTCTTTATGATCTTACTCGCTAAAGGATATTGATCTTCAACATCAAGCGCAAGCTGCTGGAGGACTCGTAGAGCTAGGAACGGCGCACAGTTTACGCCAAATGTCACTGTTAAGCTCATAATCGTTCAGTTGACCTTCATGGTCTCGGAACAGGATTCTCTGATACGAAGTGTGTTGCGGATCTACTAGGATTTGCCGATACATTTTCGTAATGTCGGCATTAAAAACGAATCGAAAGCACCGCCACTTTAGCAATTGGATGGTTAGATCAGATTGGAGGACTGGCCCTGGATGGAGAACGTCATTCAAGCTAACACCGTTAGTGGACTTGCTCGATGCGTTAAACACAACCCGTACTTGTGTGGTTGTACTGTCTGGCTTAAACACTGCGTGGTGAGGAAGATAGAAGTCTTGTGAACCACTATCAGCCTTAACTTGCCGCATGTGACCCAGGTCCAAATATTCCTGGATCACGGCATCATATTGGGATTTTAGGTGTGGATTTCTTTTGAGACGATTCTCATTTTTGAGGAACTGCGCCATTGCTATAGACCTGGAATGACCCAACGTGATTTGCTCTGGATTACGGAATGGCAGAGAAACAACATACCTCCCAGACTCCTGTCTACGCGTTGTTTGCACAAAGAATTCTTCACATTTGGTGTCAGATTCTTTAGCCGGTCGTTCCGGCTAACTGTCGTATGGGGGTTCGGAAGCGTAGCTGTGACTCGATCTTTAGTACGACTTCCAAACGAAAGTCGGCCTTCGTCAAGGATCGGATGACCGTGGTGCAAACCATCTCGTCACCCTGTACACTGGTGGTAGGAAGGCGGAAAGCTTTTGCCAATGACGCGTCAATGCAGCTGACAGGAGAGCAAGGATCAATGAGCGCCTTTGTGTCGAATGTCTTCTCTCCAGTGTCGACCAACACAGAGGCCGTTGCCATCACAGTTGTGCTTTTGTGTTGCAACAGCATGGCGAGGGAAGGATGCGGAGCTGACGATCTCGATCGCTGAGGAGAAGTGTCGTGACGTTGAGTTGACGATTGGGATTGCTGGGGTGGAGACACCGATCGGTCACGCTCTCGGATATGCAAAAGCGTATGGTGTTTCTGCTTGCACACCTTGCACATGTCCCCGGTGCGACACGATCGCCCGGAATGTTGGTGGGCCAGACAATTGGAGCAGTACTTGTTTATGAGTACTGCTCGGAGCCTCTTCTCTGCGCTCAGTCGTAGGAATCGGATGCATTTCCGCAGAGGATGGATTCCCCGGCAGACTCGGCAGCGGAAGGACTGTGTTCCTCGGGAACGTCTGCCGTCCAGTGCGTGTGAATTACGTGGGCAAAGCTGGTAAATTTGAAGCTGGATAATAAAACAAAATAGTATAGCGGATTAGTACCTTTAATGGAAACGACTAGCTTAAGGAGGAAACGAACTGTGTTCGGTTACTGTTGGATATTGGAATTTTCAATAGGAAGAAGAAGGAGCTTAGCTATTGGCCTTTTGATGACACCACGAGCAGTAAGAATATCTACAACGCGGACCTTGTCATCGGACCCAGGATAAACGGATTGCACACGGCCGAGGCGCCAATCATTGGATGGGAGGTTATCTTCCTTGACGATGACCATATCGTTGACCTGCAAATTCCTTGAGGTATTCCTCTTTCCAACGTGCACAAAATTGCTGATTGAGAGCCTTGAGACGCTGCCACCTATTTATGATGAACTTTTCGTTCACTTTTATTTCTGGCTCGGATACGGGCCGCCGATCAGGAAGTGACCGGGAGTTAGTGCTAAAAGGTCAGTCGGATCCTCTGACATGGGGGAAAGAGGTCTAGAGTTAAGACATGCTTCGATCTTTGAAAGCAGAGTGGAAAGCTCTTCAAATGTATATTTCATGGAAGCTGTGGATTTGTAGATGAGTGTCTTAAAACTCTTCACTCCAGCTTCCCACAGACCTCCCATATGTGGCGCACTTGGAGGTATAAAACGCCAGGACAATCTGTGGTGGCTGTAAGCGGATGTAACAGATGATTCAAGCGTTTTCAAGAAATCTTGAGAGAGAAACTTCGCCGCACCTACAAACGTTTTACCGTTGTCGGAGTGGATTCGATGCGGACAACCTCTTCTCGCTACGAATCGAGCAAACGCAGCTAAGAACTTTTCAGATGTTAAGTCCGAGGTGGCTTCTAAATGGATAGCTTTGGTGCTAAAACACACGAACACGCACACATAGCCCTTGGTGATGCGGCACGCTCTACCAGTGAAGCTTTTGATGTCGAACGGACCTGCGAAATCAACACCAGTGTACGTGAAAGGCCTGGAAAAGGAGGATCGTTCCACATGCAAATCACCCATTAGCTGCGATTGGGGCCTTTTCTTATATATGAGGCATACCTTGCACGAGTGGACTACGGATTTTAGGAGGTTCTTAAGCTTGGGTATCCAGTATTTGGATCGGATCAATCGTGCCATTACTTGATTACCTCCGTGGAGTGTTATGCGATGGATAAAATTCGCAAGAAGACGCGTAAATTGGCAATTGTATGGAAGTAGGATTGTATATTTTTCATCATATTGCAGGGAAGTGGAAGCCCTCACACGACCGCATGCTCTCATGATACCATTGTGATCGAGGAACGGATTCAAGTTCAAAATGCTACTGGAAGCTGGTATCGGACGCTTTTCTCTCAAACAAATATACTCGTTCGGAAAATGGATTTGTTGAGTAGTTGCTATAAGGCTTCGTTCAGCATCTTTGAGTTCACTATTGGATAGCCTTTCATCAGTTGCTCCTGGAATCTTTCGGCAGTGCTTGATAAAGCGCAAAACATATGCCACTACTCTCAGTGCTCTGCCGAGATCAGAGAATCGTTCAAGGAGGTTATTTGACGATGGAATTTTAGCAAAATTGGACTTGACAGTGCGTTGTTCTATTTCTGTCTCCGGAATTTCTTCTACTGATGCCGGCCAGTTTTCTCGTGGATACTGTAACCACTCTGGTCCGTGCCACCATAGATTATTTTCGGCCAGATCAGCTGGGTTATGCTCTGAACGAACATGTCGCCACCTTTCAGCTTCAACACTTTGCGTAATTTTGGAAACGCGGTTAGCCACAAAAGTTGTCCATTTGCATGGTGGTTTGCGTAACCAGGCTAACACTATTGTGGAGTCGGTCCACAAGTGGAAATCTGAATCATCGATTGGTAATTCTGGACGAATTGCGACTACCATCTCAGACAGAAGAGCAGCCCCGCATAGTTCTAAGCGTGGAAGGGAAACTCTCTTAACCGGAGCAACGCGCGTTTTAGCTGTGAGGAGATGAACAGTTATCTTTTGATAGATCTCAACTCGAACTTAGATAGCTGCACCATACGCTCGTTGAGAAGCATCACAAAAGCCGTGGTGCTCTATTTTCGCTTTCGGCTGGAAGCCAACCCATCTAGGAATGCGGATCTGGCTTAAGAACGGATAACTGAGGAGAAAATCCTGCCATTTTTGGAAAAGTTCAGTGGGTATTTTGTCATTCCACCCTAGCTCTTGTAGCCAGATTTGCTGCATGAACATTTTTGAAAGGATAATAAAAGGAGCCAGCCATCCGGCTGGGTCAAACAACTTCGCAGTCTGGGACAGAACTTCGTGCTTAGTGTATGACGATCTTAATTCAGGTTCTGAAGGGACAAAGAAAAAGTCGTCTGAAGTAGCTCTCCATCGGATGCCTAGTGTCTTAGCGGTGCTTGTATCATCCAGATCCAGAAAGTCTGCGCGCAGCAAATGGTCTATCGGGATATCGACCAGCACATCCTTCTGATTCGACGTCCACTTCCTCAGTGGAAAACCTGCTGTTTTGAGTGCATTCTAGAGTTCTTTAATTGCCAATTGAGCATCATGCTTTGTGTGTGCTCCCGCTAAGACGTCAACATACATAAACTGCCTGATTATGTTGCTCGCTCTTGGAAATTGTGCTTGGACATCGTCTGCAAGCTGCTGAAGCACGCGGATTGCAAGAAAGGGAGCGCAGTTAACACCAAATGTCACTGTCTGTAGCTCAAAATCGCAAATTTCTCCCTTTTTGTTCCGGAACAAAATTCTTTGAAACTGAGTGTGTTTAGGATCAACTAGGATTTGCCAATACATCTTTGTTATATCGGCATTGAATACGAATTCAAAATATCGCCACTTAAGGATCTGCAACGTCAAGTCGGTTTGAAGGACAGGGCCTGCATGAAGGATATCATTTAGGCTGTTGCCATTGGTGGATGGGCTGGAGGCGTTAAATACGACGCGAACTTGCGTGGTAGTACTTTCCGGCTTAAAAACTGCATGATGCGGAAGGTAAAAATTGGTAGAGTCGTCATTAGGAGAGACTTGTTTCATGTGGTTTAAATCCATATATTCCTGAATCACGGAGTCGTACTGCTCTTTTAGAGGAATGTTTCTTTTTAAACGACTTTCGTTCTTTAGAAACTGAGCCAGTGCGATGGACCTGGAATGTCCCAAATTAATGTGATCCGGATTTCGAAAAGGTAGAGTAACGACGTATTTACCGCTTCTATCTCTAGTAGTCGTGCTAACGAAGTTGTTTTCACAGATGGAATCTGACCCTTTTACCATTTTAACTGGAATATCCTCCACCTCCCAAAATTTGGTGAGGAGTGACTCTAGTGTAGCCTCTTGACTAATGACAACTTGAGTTGAGAAGGATGAAATAGATTTGTTGCTAGTGGTCTTTGACACTGGGCCTGTGAGTATCCACCCGAAAATGGTTTCTTGCCCAAGGAACGTGACGCAAATGTTAGTTTGTGAGCCGCCTAGCGATATGGAAGGAAGTATATCCGCGCCAATAAGTAGTCTACTTCGGAACTCTTGTAGAAATTTGGATCGGCCAATTGAAGATTTGGCATGTCTTTTAAGTCAGTTAGTGGGATTGAATAGGTCGGAAGATTGCCTGCCAAGTGTGCCAGTACACAAGCAGACGCTTCTACTTGTAGTCTTGGCATCGTCGGGGATCCAATTGTAAAGTGGCACAGCTTCTGTGATTGTGCAGAGACTGTTTGATTAAGTCCTGATACTTGTGCCTGAATAGTTTGGAAGGGCAATTGGATCATATTAGAGAGTCGCTCGGTTATAAAAGTCCCTTCCGAACCGGAATCAATCAGAGCGCGTGCTCTATAATTCGTGCCCGAATGGCAGATATTTATAATCGCCGTTCCAAGCAGGACACCTTGTGTGTTTGCGGCAAAATAATTTTGGAGATTTGGAGCAGAAGTGGACTGTATATTGTTACTAGTAGTGGGAACTGCTGCTGAGGTATCTGGAGGGGTGTCATCACGATGAAGTAGCGTGTTGTGACGACCCTTGCACTTGTAACAATTGTGTGCACTCGTGCATTCACGGAGTTAATGTCCTCTCGCAAAGCAGTTCAAGCACAAGAAGACGTTTGTTTTCAAAACGCTCTTGTAATGCACCCCAAGCGGTGGCGAAACCTTCATTGGTAAGAGGATGGTCGGCTACTATTGCCTTTCCGTCGCCACTATTCTTTGCGCTCAGGTGGAACAGTTTTTCCACTGGGGTCAGTCTAGAATTGTTGATATACATAGATGGCCGTAAACAAATCTCGGAACGTTGGCCATCGCAAATAGTCCCCGTTAAACACCTCAGTGTCGCATGGCGGAAGATTGAGGCTCCTGGAGGTAGTTGTTGAAGCTTGCGCAAGTTGACTTATCAATGCAGAGGCTTCTTCGATCTTATCAGTCAGACGCCCCGAACAACGTTCGTAGACGTTATAGCAGTGGTCATACTTGGCCTTCAAGGCCGGAAAGTCTCCACTGGTGGAACCTGAGCTTAAAGCTTCGGAACATAGTTCATATTCTGGCTCCACCTTTTCCCATAACGCACATATTTGCTTGTGACGGACCCTTATCATCGATAAGGTCACATCAGTAGCCGCAGAAGTACTTGCAGTGCTCACCTTTGCATCAAACTCGCTTAACCTATCAGTTGCAGCAATAAACGCATTTAATGACATGTTTTTATTTGAAGCGCTTGCTACGTTCGATCTGGTAATTCGCGGTGGAATTTGATCAACTGATTTAGGTTTTACGCCTCCCTTGGAGTCTGATTTTAAAAGAAGAGGAGTACTGATTTTTTTTTTGGAACGGAAATGGGAGAGGATGTTCGCTTCGTGGCTCGATCAGATGGCGCTTTAAGCTGCTTCTTTTCGCCTGGACTACTCATTCGAACCTTAAGCGTAAGACAGAACCAATATTATTGAGCGTCTTCCTTATCGAAGGGAATGCAGACTCGGATGGTATGGAAGTTTATTTTAAACCCACCGAAAATAAATGCCAGAGGAACGATAGCAATAGAGATTCCTTTGTAATTTTTTTGCTATTTAACCCCAGGCGGACCAGTTATTATAGGGAAAGAAATATTTTAGGAAATATATATATTTTCTCTTGTGGTAAGATAAAAGAACCAGTGCAAAGGGCTACACACTAATGTGTGGGGATCGATAAATTTATCGAAACAATGTAAACAAATGTATGTATGTATGTGTATGTATGTTGCAAATATAATTATAAAATATTTATATCTTTATTCAGCTGCAAATTAGAATGTATGCAATATATTTTGGAGTTGCAGATGTGTGGATATGGTTGCTTGGTGTGGCTATGGACAGCCTTTAATTTATGGACAGCGTTAAAAAAGCAGGTGTAGATGCATGCATACATATGTATGTGTGTGAGTGTATGCAATTAATGGAAATAATTGCCGGCGGGATGGACACAATATTTTACCAATTGTATGATTTGAACTTTGATTTTATGTATGTATTTGTATCACTTTTTATGTTGATGTACGGACATGCATATGTAGGAGGATGTTCATATATGAATAAACGGAAAAAGGAGAATTCGCCGATAATGTGGCGGCTTGATCAAAGCGGAGATCCAAATAATTTTTCACTTACGGAACAGTAGGAGGAAAGAAAATGGAATTTATATGGAGACACTTTATATATTATATATATATATATTCAATGTGTGGATGGGATTGTCGATTTATATATATATATATATGTACGTTTGGGCTTTTTTTTTGCCACCTTATGCGGCTTGGATTTGGAGAATAAGTACTTATCTTTTTTTTTCAGGAAAATCCACCAATGCTTGCTGGAGTTGAGCTTAGGCTGGAATGGCACCTGCTTTTTTTTCGACAATTTCTAGCAGCAATTTTGCTCTTATGGGAGTCGAAATGGGTGAGAGCGAGATAGACAGTTGTTGAATTCGCCGCACAATTTATTGCTGCTAAAGTCTGAGAAGCCGGCAGAATTGTTCTGGCTAGATACAATATTATCGGTAGACAGCAATTTGCTGAGGCGGCTGTGTTTTATTTGCAAATTGACCTGCAACTTTGATCAGAATGGATGTCGTAAATCTTGCTTTGTGTACATTGCAGTTAAATTATTTAATTGTTGCATTGATTAAAATGCAACCTAAACTAAAAAAAAAAAAAGTGGTCTTCAAGATGGCTGCTGCAGAGGGAGGATGCTGGTCAGTATAAAAAAAATACATATACAATTACCTAAAAATATAATTGGATACTCAGGTTTTAGTCATAAGCTTCTGCGAGAAATTTACGATGAGGATTTCAATTTATACGTGCGCACTCTGAGGATGACTCCTGCCCAACACTTAATACAAAAAAAAAATACGGTTCTGCGCAATTGCATTGGGCCCGCGGAGCGCCTACAGATCACATTACGTTACCTAGCAACAGGTATGCACATAAATGTGTCATTTGTATAAATATGAATGTGTAAATTAAATCTATTGACAAGAATCATAATATTTTAGGCGAGTCCCAATATAGTCTACAGCTACCATTCAGGATCCACCAGTCTACTATCTCCAAAATTTTAAAAGAGACTATTCCAGCAATTTATATGGTCTTAAAGGACGAGTGCTTGAAGTTCCCGCAAAGGATTACGGATTGGGAGAAAATCTCGAAGGATTTTTATTCAGTATGGGGATTTCCGAATTGTATAGAGGCTGTTGATGGTAATTTAAATCATATTCATATGTTACAAAATCTATAATAATTTATTCAACTAATTATAGGAAAGCATTGCAAAATCCGAGCAATGAAGTCTGCTGGATCGACCTATTTTAATTATAAGGGCGATCACTTGATAATTTTAATGGCGATAGCAGACGCACATTACCGTTTTATATATGTGGATGTTGGTGTAAATGGTCGAGTTGGAGACGCAGGGGTGTGGCTACACTCTGACTTAAAGTACGCCATCGAAGACAATAAGGTGAACATGCCAGCGCCTTGTAATCTTCCAAATTCCGACAGAGTTTCACCATATACATTTATTGCCGACGATGCCTTTGCTCTGACGGATTACATGCTCAAGCCTTACTCCCACACAAACCTCTCCAGGGCAGAGCATAATTTCAACTATATGTTGTCAAGGAATCGTAGAGTTGTAGAAAGCGCGTTCGGAATTTTGGCAAATCGCTTTCAAGTGCTCTTTTCTCCCATATTTCGCACAACTACAGAAGCAGCTAAAGTGGTACTGGCATGTGTAGCCCTTCACAATTTCCTTCGAACCGATGCTATTAATTCCGACTCCGATATTATCACAGGCCCGTGGAATGAACTTGAACATATTGTTGATGCCAACTACAGTAACATCGAAGTGGATGCTCGCCATATCAGATACAGAAGAAGTGGCGAGAGTGTACGGGAACGAATAAAAGTATATTTGTCAGAGCAAGAGAATTTGGAAGATTAATTACATTTACATAAAATAAAACAAATAATCAATTGAAAATGATTGTTTAATGTTTATATTTTATATTTTTACTCTCTTCAAAGCTGCTGTTTTTCATATTTGGCCAATATTGAATTAATGCCACCCCTTGCATCTAAATATAGATCACCATCCAATTTCTCCAATCAGCGGCTGACATACATAACATGACATAATAAACCATTTTAAATCTTTCGCTAAATCAATTTAAATTTATCAAATGTCAACAACAGCCAGTGTGACCTTTCTTGTTGAAAATGCCAATAAAATCGGCTGGAAATACTAGATTCTCAATGAACTTCAGGATTTTATTGGTATGTTATTTAAGTATGCCCCGAATTTGCCGTGTTCCTCAAATTCGCCCGACAATATTGTTGCTAGAAATGGTCGGAAAAAAAGCAGGTGTCATTCCAGCCTTAGGATTTCTTTCCTTAGCAAAATCCGGCTCGAAGGACCAAAATGAATGTAGGGGGGTTGAATTCCTGGTAGAGAGGATGCACTTCTTGGGCGGTTTGAGGAGGGGTCGACCAAATCCAATATAAAAAAAGACGATGGGGGTGGCTTCCAATGTAAACTTCACTGTTTAATAGACTTCTTGTGTGCTTCAATGGCTTCAGATAACTAAAACTCAGAGGTGCACAGAAGCTTAGCCTAGCTTAAATGTAGGTCACAGAGGTGGAAAGCTCTGTGGTGAAATGCTGTTCTGTTGCCTACTTTCATGCTTAAACACCCTATTTTAGGAAATCGTGCTATGTATTTCTTTTCTTAATTCAATGGCAAATTTGCCCTAAATTTGAGAAAGATTTTAGAAAAATATCTAGAAAAATTACCCTAAATTTAAGAAAAAAATATGTTTCTAAAATCAAGAAAGAAACAAACAAACAATTTTCTACAAAATTCAATTTGCGGGTTGTGCTTTCTAATTTAAAGGAAAAAATGTCTAAAAATAAGAAATTTTTATAAAATTAAGAAAAAAAATTATTTTATGGCGAATTTCTAAAATCTAGAAAATATATTTTTTTGAGTGTACACATATGTACTTTGCTCTTACTTCGAGCGGTGGGCATGAAATTGCAGTTTGGGAGCAGCACAACAACAGAAAAAAACGAGAGCGTAAGTTAAAGTCGGCTCTAACCGACTTCGAAATACCCGTTACTCATGGAAAGAAACGTTTAATAGCCTTCCTGTGTGTCTGAGGCAGGACAGCCGAAAAGTATGCAACATTTTTTTAACTCGGCTATTTATCATCCGATCTTGATGAAAATTGGAGGGCTTATAGATGTTGCGAGTAAAAACTTAAGTTTTAAATTTGAGATCGATATCTCAAAAATTGTGGGAGCTATTCAACATTTTTTATTGTGGGGGCGGGGGTGGGCGCGGCAACAATTTGAAATAAACTTGATCTGCGTGCAGTCAATAGGAGTCTACATTTCAAAATTGGTTGCTCTAGCTCTTCTAGTCTCTGAGATCTAGGTGTTCATACAGACAGACGGACGGACGGACAGACGGACAGACGGACGGACGGACAGACGGACATGGCTATATCGACTCGGCTGTTGATACTGATCAAGAATATATATACTTTATAGGGTCGGAAATGATTCCTTCTGCCTGTTACATACATTTGCACGACTTTAGTATACCCTTTTACTCTAAGAGTAACGGGTATAACAAGTAAGAGCGCTGTAGTCGAGTTTCCCGACTACAAAATACCCTGTTCAATTGAGACACACATACAAACACACTCACATAAACAAACGCACACACGCACGCTCAGACGCGGCCAGCTGCCTGCATGCAGAATTAGAAGCCAATTCTTGACTGTCTTACTAGATGGAACTCTACATTTAAAATGTGCAAACGCCTACTCGATCTGAAAAATTTTTGAATTGAGCATTCGAGCGATATAAAATCGTTACATTTAAGCCAAGCCGAATGGCAAAAAGTATATACCGTTTTTTCAGTACTACTGTCCACTGTATGACGCTTCCTTAAAACTTCCTTTTTGTTATCTGGTCGACGTTGTCCGCCAGAGTCTCAAAATCACCAGGCAGGTTTACATACTTTGATACTTTGTTGTCATAAAATCTCCACCCATATTAGCCTCTGTTTTTCTAGATCCTCGATTCCAAATTAACTGATTCGCAAAAGCTAGAAGCCAAACAACACATTGGTAATATTTTTCATAGACTTCAAAGCTTAAACAGTGTTGAGGTTCCGAATTTGGCTTTGTCATTATCTATTTCAGAAGATGACGATGTAGAAAGTTATCTCCGCAATGTTAACGAACAGCAAAGTGTTTCAAAAAATAAAACGATTAATGACATCATTAGAGCCTTCGATGGCATTGGTAGAGAACCGTCTAAATCCAACATTTTAAAGTTTTGGACATATCAATGTAATCAGCTTAAAGCTGTTGCGCTGACTGTCTTATCAGTGCCATCCACTCAAGTCAAGAAAGAGCTTTTCCACCGTAAAATTTATTTTGTCTGATCAAAGAAGTAGCATAGACAGGCAACTTCTCTAAGACATACTACTCATAAATTTAAATTAAAGATTAATATTACACTTAAGTAAACGAAAATAAAAAACTGAATATTTTTTTGTATATTAATAAAATTTATTGTTATTTTAAATATATTGGGTAAAACGTGCAACGAACCAAGGTTCGAACCAAAACCAAAGCCCGAAAACCTCGAACCTCAAATTTCCGATGGTAAATTTTGTTTTGTTGTGAGGTTCCGAAATATTTTTGGGTTTGCAGCCCTGTTTGTTAATAGTAAGAATTTAATTTAATTAATGCTAGCAGCCAAATATTTATATTTACATTTTTCCCCTTTGTATTTTTTCTTATTTTATTAGTCTAGGAGAAAGATCGAGGCAACTACTTTGTAATGCGTAAACAAAGTAAGTATGTATTTCTAAGACTGCTAGACTGGCCCCATACAGAGACTTCTACCTTAAGACGAATCCCAAGGGAACTCAAACTAAAAATGTATGTATCTATGTAGCGCCAATATTGAATTTAGATATAAAAAAATATTATGAATTTTTTTGAAATTTTTAATCAAAAATATGAGTTTGTATTTTACTATGTATTTAAAATCATTTTTTAATTGCCATGCTAAATACGTTCTAGTAGCACACGTTCTGCATGCGTCACGCGCATAGACCCATATTTCACTTACACACATTAGCATTTGACGCGAAAATTTGTGTGGGGAAAATTTATGGGCGCTTTATGCTCATAAATGTGTGTATATATCGACAATTTGGTGCAAAAAAATTCGATCATACACACCTGATCATATTAATAGGTAGACACATCAACTCTGACTTTAAGGTAACAGAAAACAGTTTCATTCATTGTTTCAAACTTAACATTTTTTCTCATTGGTTCTTAAACTATTTGTTTTTAATAAAATAAACTTAATTGTAACATAGAATAATAATATAACATAAAAGAGATCATTTTGTCTTTCAGATACGTTTTCAGTGTGATCATAATAATAGGTACACTTCATGTGTTGGTAAGAAAAAAAATTTTTATTTCCATTTTGTGTTCTTTTTTTAGGTAAATTAGTATTTCCTAACTTAGTATCCAGTGTATCCACCTCTATTTTTGGCCACTACTGCTATTCTTTTTGGCATACTTTTAATAAGAGCCTGGCAGGTCTCTACTGGTGTCTCATACCACAGTTTTTGGACACCTTCTCATAATTTTTGTTTATTTGAAAATGAATGCTTTGCCAATTTCTGTTTTAAGTCTCCCCACAAGTTTTTCGGGGGGTTGGCTTGGCCACTTCAGAACGTCAACTTTTTGGTCCTCGAAAAATTTAGATAACAGCCTTGATGTGTGTTTAGGATCATTATCTTGCTGAAATACCTAACGTAATGGCATATTTTACTCAGCATACGGTACCATAACTGTTTCCAATATGGATTTGTACTCTTCAGCATTCATTTTGTTCGTAGTCTGATAAATTGGATCTACGCCCAGGAGAAGCGACCCCATTGGTTTGGTGTCTGCTCTGAGATGATCCGCATTGCGAATTAATTGAGCTTTCAAGATAGCAGCAGCTCGCGCGCTCTAATAAACAAAAATAAATATATAAAAAGTGCGCAGTCATTTTTTTTTCTGTAAGTGAAAATGTAGGATTTCTACACGATTTGACCGGGATTTTCAAACCATAGCGTTTGTGTAGCCTTTCTGCACGCCGCGTTTAGAAATGAGAAAACTAAACGCGGCGTGTTGAAATGAGAAAGCTAAACGCGGCGTGCAGAAAAGCTAGACAAACGTTATGGGTTGAAAATCCCGGTCGAAACGTGTAGAAATCCTACATTTTCGTGTAGGTTTTGTATATTCTTTTTTCTGTGTAGATATATGGTCGTCCAGAAATTTCTAGATATAGTTTTTCTGGACCTAATGGGGGCGTATGTAGTGAGGTAAAGCTGATGATCGGTTCAACTTGACGAACCCAGCGCGCTCCAGGCTTACTGAGTCTCAAGTCGACTCACACCTCCTCGTTGGTGGTCACCAACTGTAAACAGAACGCTTTGCATCCGCAAAGCATCTGGCTAACGTGAGCGGCGAGCCCTCCCTACAGGGTACAGTATATAGGGTTGGTCCGTCGGGTTTGGTACCCACCGCCGTCAAAAAACTCAACCAATGAAAACTGCGACAACAATGCCTCGGATACGGACCCCCTGTGACGACGACCCACGCAAACGTTTTAAAGACCACGATTTGAGGATATGCACCTGGAATGTTCGCACCCTCAACAGAGAAGGTGCTGGTATCCAGTTGGTGAATGTCCTCGAGAAGTATTCATCGGACGTAACCGCACTTTAGGAAATGCGATGGATGGGATAGGGGAGCGTGGTGAAAAGAACATCAACAACCTGGGAGATCTACTACAGCGGTCATGCTTCCAAGCATGAGTTTGGATGCGGCTTTGGAGACAGACTCAGCGACTTCGTCGCTCTGTCTTCAGTTTCATACCAGTGGACATGCGACTAGCCGCACTCAGACTTAAGGCAAAATATTTTAATATTAGTCTTATCTGTGCACACGCCCCAACGGAAGACAAGGGCGCTTCAATAAAAGACGAATTATATGAGCGCCTGGAACAACCTCTGAAGGCTACACAGCTTTACTCACCCAACTGCTTAGGGAAATCTCACCATTCCTTTCTGGTGTATGCGAACAGTGAAATCATATATCACACTCCATGAGTACGGCTGCCAAGGAGATACTCGGATACGCCGAGCACCCTCGAAAGCAGACTTGGTATGATGAGGACTGCCGCGACGCTACTGCAGAGAAAGACGCTGCCTACAAGAGAACTGTGCAGTCGGGAGCAACGCGGGCTGTTAAAGAGCAATACCGGAAAAAAAGGAGAGAGGAGAAGCGCCTTTTCAGAAGGAAAAAGAATTAGCGAGAAAGGCGCATGCGCGAGGAAGTCGAGATGCTATTCGGCATGGGTGAGACTCGAAAGTTCTATCGAAAGATTAGACGGCTAACTGAAGGTTTCAAAGCCGGAGTCACACAATGCAAGGACGAAAATGGAAATCTGGTCACTAATCCGCAAGTGGCGTTAGATAAATGGAGAATGTATTTCGCCAACCTGCTGGGAGACGACAACGAACACAATACCGCCTCTGGAGAAGTAGCGACGCCACCAATCGACCACATAGAGATAGACCCACCGGACCATCACGAAGTCTGTGTAGCCATAAAAAAGCTTAAGAACAACAAATCAGCAGGACCAGATGACCTGCCAGCTGAACTGTTTAAAGCTGGAGGCGAGGAGTTGGTAAGGTGCATGCACCAACTCCTCAGCAGAATATGGTCCGACGAGAGCATGCCCGAAGATTGGAGTCTAAGTGTAATTTGCCCACTTATTAAAAAAGAGAGAGAAATATCAAAACCTACCATCTTTTTGTTGATTATAAATCAGCCTTTGACACACCGATAAGGTCAAGGTTCTTTGACGCCCTGTCTACCTTTGGTATACCAGCAAAGTACGTTCGACTTTGCATGATGACGTTGAGAAGCACTCGAAACTCCGTCAAAATAGGAAAGAACCTCTCCGAACCATTTGATACCAAGAGAGGTTTTAGGCAGGGTGATACCCTATCGTGTGACTTCTTCAATCTACTGACGGAGTATATACTGCGCCAGTGCCCAAATGCCAACAGATCGGGCTCATTTCTTTATAAAGATCTATGATGATATTGACATTATCGGCAAAAACGAACGGGCGGTAAGCAGGGCGTTTTCAGTGATTGAGAAGCAGTCTAAACTGATGGGCTAAGCGGTAAACGAGGACAAGACAAAGTACCTAGTATCCACGGACAAGAAGTCTACGCGTCTTGGACAATTTGTTACTATGGGGGAGTACAACTTTGAGGTTGTAGAGGATTTTGTCTACACTCAAAAAACAACTCGCCCTAAAAAGTGCCATTTTCACCCAAATTTTTAGAAAATTGCCCCCAGGAAACCTAGTAAAGGGCCAAAGGCGACTCGCCTTATTTTTAAGAAAATTTTCTACAAAATAGGAATTGTGTTCTAAATTTCAGGGCAATTTTTCTAAAAAATGGGGGAGGGGAGAGAGAGAGACGATCACCGAACACCTGACCAACGAACGTAGTTGTTGTTGTTGATCCCCCCACCATCCCATCATAAAATCATCCTCCCATGACCACCTTTTCTTTCTACATTCAAAATTTTTTTTTTTTTTTACTTACTTGCACTGGGGACTTGAACTCGGGACCTCTCACAAATGCTGAACACCCGGACGGACGCCTTAGCTCACTCGACTAATAGCCTCAAGCCAGACGTACCGTCAAAACCATAGTTAAGAAAGTACGCATTTGGGCCAGGCCTGGGATCAAGTCACCGCAGCAGCATTTTTTATTTTATTTTTATTTATATCTTCTTTTGGAAAAATTTTCTTAAAATTAGGGTTTATTTTCTGACTTTTAGGGAAAAATACCCTAAATTTGTAACAAATGTTTTCTAAAATCAAAGGCGAAATTACCCTAAAAATAAAAAAAGGCAATAAAGCAAATTCATCCTTAAAATTAGAAAAAAAAATATATTTTTCTAAATTTTAGAAAGTTTTTTGTAAAACTTTCATTTTTAGGGCAACTTTTCTAAAATGCAGACAAATTTTTCTTAAAAATATAAATTTTTTTCTAAATTTTAAGGCGATTTCGATTCTAGGGCGATTTTTTTAAATATAGAAAAATAATTTTCTGAGTGTACCTCGGGACGATGATTACCGGCGACAACAGCATCAGCCTGGAGATCCGAAGAAGAATTACTCTTGGAAACCGATGCTATTACGGGCTCAGTAGGGAGTGCAAGAGCTGAGCCTTTCTCGAGGAACAAAAATAGCGCTATACAAGTCGCTTTTCATCCTAGTCCTGCAATGCGGCGCTGAAGCATGGACAATGACAGCAGCGGATGAGGAGGCGATTGGCGTCTTCGAGCGAAAAATCCTTCGGAGGATCTATCGACCTTTAAAAGTTGGCGATGGATACCACATTCGAATGAATCACGAACTGTATGAGCTCTATAGGGACATCAGTCTAGTCAAGCGCATAAAGCAACAGCGGCTGCGCTGGTTAGGACATGTAACCCGGATGGATGAAGAAGCTCCAAAGCGAAGGCGGGTGACTTTGGAGGACAAGGCAGGTGGGGTCGCCCACCACTAAAATGGGATGATCTAGTGCGGAAAGACATTTCCAACCTTGGTGTGAACAACTGGTGCCAGCTTGCACAATGCAGAAGCGAGTGTAGGGCATTCATTGCAGAAGCCAAGACCGTCAAGCGGTGTTGATAATGTGTGTGTGCAACATCGGGCCAATAAAGAAGAAGAAGAAGGAATTTGTACCTAGGTACTTCCAAACATTGCGAATATCTATGTGTTTACTACGAGCATGGTAAACTGCGTTCTTCACTAAATTCATTGCGATCAAATTATCTCATAAATGACAATAGATTTTTCATTCAAATACAATTACATTTCATTCAATACTTTTCTAATATATACTGCTTGGGATAGTCCCATATATTCAGCTTCGAAGCTGCTCAATGCAACGCACGTCTGCTTCTTACTTTTCCAGCAAAAGGCGCTGCCACCCAGGATAAATGCATGACCAGTATATGATTTCCAGTCGCTGGTGTCGCCACCCCAATCGGCATCGACGTATCCATACACCATCTCTCCAGTTTTCTGATACTTGAGTTTCAAGTCCAGAGTCGTGCTTAAATATCGCAGTACTTGTTTTGTTGATGCCAAGTGCTCGCTGTGTGGGTTTGTGTTGCGTTGCGAAAACTTACACACAGAATGTAGAACATCTAGTCTGGTTGTTATGGCAACGTACATAAGCGATCCCACAAGCGATTGAAACTCCGTCTGGTCCACCATGTTGCATGATTGGCTATCACTCATTGTTTGAAAACCAGACACAGATCATTAAGTCATCTACGTAAATAGCTATTATGTTAATTTTGCCATCTTTGTGTCGTTTATATAAACACGGTTCGCTTTCGCATGGTTTGAATCCCATTTGCAGCAAGACTTTGTTTAGCTTGAGATTCCACATCCTAGCAGATTTTTTGAGCCCATATAATGATTTCTTGAGTTTCAAAACTTTGCCATCATGATGATCAAACTTCTCAGGCTGCTTCATGTACATCTCTTCAGTTAGTTCTCCATTAAGATAGGCTGTTGAACCATCTATTTGGTGTACATGTAGTTCATGCTCTGCAGCGATTGCCAGTACCATCCAGATTGTTGCGTATCTGACGACAGGGGAAAACGTTTCGTCATAGTTAACGCAGAGAGGACAAAATAACCAGAGATGAAATCGCTCTCACTGTTAAGTTAACAGAAAAAAACCATGAAGCCAGAGAGGACAAAATAACCAGAGACGAAATCGCTCTCAATGTTAAGTTAACAGAAAAAAAACCATGAAGCCATCGAGGCGTTGCAGTTTTCGGAGTCCGCAAAGACAAACAGCTGCGTGCTGTTTTGTTTTAGCTAGAAATGCGATAGAGAAAAGACACCAGCGACACGCGCTCTGTCATTTCGTTCTGTTTGTGTATCTCTTGTATATTTTTATGTAATGTTGCCAAGACTGTTTGTTAGAAATTCGTATTGTTGTCATTGTCGGCATTGTTGTCAATCTTCACCAAAGTGACTTCTCATTTTATTGCCCAAGCGAATGGCAACCTGTTGCCTGTTGAATTGCACCTGTTATCGAGTTCGCATTTATTTCAATTTATCTAGGTGAGCACTATGAAATAAAATTTGGGAAACTTTTCCGATTTTGGTAAATTCACACACAAAGGAAATTGACCGAAAATTTTGTATGGAAATTATTTTTATCATCCGAAAGCATAGTTTGCGAAACATATGTTTTTTCCCATTTTCGAAATTAATTCCCCAAGATAGGAAACTGAGGTGGAGGGTGAAAAATAAAAGTATAAATTATACAAAAACATTATTTTATTAGAATTTAAATAAGGGAAAAATATTGAAATGTTTTCAAAATTAAAATGTTGGAAAATCCTCCCCCAGGGTGTGAAAATGCCCGAAAAACTTTGTATGGAAATAACTATTTTTCATCCGTATGAATAAATACACGGTAAAGACAGTAGGCAAAATAATTTGAATGTGATTTCCCGTGAGTGAAAAACTCAACACAAATGGTGGGAACTGGGTTGCGGGGGTGGGTTCAATGCCAAACGTTATTTAAATCCTTTCAGTATGAAGTTCGAGGTGAGAAAAGGCAGTTCTGGGAAGAGTTCAAGGCCAATTGTTAGCATAGCATATATTATTAATAATGGCCGAGTTTAAGGACGTTTTCATTGAAAACAAAAAAGTTTTTCGCACTAAAACCCAATTTGCGACCGATGGTTCCTATGGCAGCTATAAGATAAAGTTATACGATCCGGTCGGTTCCGACAAATTAGCAGCGTGCAGTAAAAAGAAGACTCTGCGCAAAATTTCAGCTCGATAGCTTTAAATTTTTAAAATTTTATTATTTTAAATCGCAGCAGATTCGCACTAGAGGACTTTTCGTGTCGACGGCTAGACAAATGAATGGCAAATTTGTGGTGTTGACGATTTTTACGTTTACGGTCTGAAGCAGTGGACGAAAAAAAGCCAAGTCACATTTTGGCTTGGCATATGTATGTGTGTGGCCGTTTTTTGCTCATAACTTGAGTATCGTTCATCCGATCTTTATCATTCCTTCAGCAAATCGATAAATAGTTTTGATTACTAGATATCTCTGGAAGGTACGAACAATCTATCATCAAAACTGTGGGAGATATGACGTTTTTACGAAATTGCGTGGGCGGGAGGGGGCGTGTCAAAAATTTAAAATAAACTTGATCTGACTGCAATTATAAGAAATATATGTCCCATACATGTCAATCCTCTATCTCTTACCATCTCTGAGATCTCTTTGTTCATACGGACGGACGGACAGACGGACATGGCCATATCGACTCGGCTGTTTATGCTGATCAAGAATATATATACTTTATAGGGTCGGAAACGATTCCTTCTCTCTGTTACATACCTTTGCACAAACTTAGTATACTCTATGTACCTTCGGTACAGAGTATAATAAAAACAAACAAGCATGGGCAAAGACAACGCTCTGTGCGTTCGTGTCCGAAAACTGCCAGAGCCTCGACGGCCGCATGGTTTTTTTTCGGACTGAATTTAAGAGAGCGAATTCATCTCTGGTTATTTTGTCCTCTCTGGTTAACGCCATACTTATGTCCGCATGCCTTGGCTACCAGCCTAGCTTTGTAACGTTCAACACTTCCGGTGGAACTCGTCTTAATAGCGTAGACCCAACGACATCCAATTGCAGTTTGCCCAGGAGGCAATTTCGTTTCCATTCTTAATCAGTGCGTCAAACTCTTCTTGCATCGCTGATCACCATTCAGCACTTTGCTCACTAGTTAATGCATGTACCTTCAGCATGTACCTTCAGCTCACAAGCTAGCATGTTTGCATATTGTGATTTAATTAATATTAATGTTATTTTTTTATTCTCTGCACATGCCACGACTACACATCGTGCTTATCTCTTCCTTAATCGATTAAAGCTTATCGTCATCAATTTATACATCGATTAGCTGTCGATAACATATCTTATACATCGATTACTATAACTATCGAATACTTTATATTATTACATGCTTTCTTTTTTTTATTAACTTAAGCTGAAATGATTATAATCATACATATGTGTTTCCGTATAACTAGGTATAACTAGATTATTCTATGTAAAACTTCATATTCGCTTATTCTAAACCTCTCAATTATAATTCCATTAAGCGTAACCATATCTTTCAGGTGGTCTTATTAGTCGGCCATAGCGAGACATATTTTACTGTACTGTTCGTCCTGCTCTATAACCGCTAAATAAAGCTCAGTTTTGGTCAGATATGCAAGCCTCACGGGTTATTGAATGAATAACGTTGAATGAATAACATCTGTTCGGATTCGTTTAATTGTGCACGAGACAAGCAATCTGTTATGAGCATATCTTTCCCTGGTTTGTACCTTACTGTTATTTGTGGATATTTCAGCAAAAGCATTAACATTCGTTGCAAACGCGTAGTCACGTCATCGATGTCTCTTTTAATTAACGTTTGAAGCAGCTTATGAACACTCTCTACTGTAAACTCACGACCATATATAAAATGGTGGAATTTCTGGCAGGCAAACACACACTCAGAGAAAAATGGCGTTCTAAAAGGTAGCACAAATTTTTTTATACCCATTCCGTTCTTAACTTTTGCGTTCTTAAAACAAGACCACGTTCTCAAAAATATACCATACGTTCTAAATCGACGAACTAATTAAGAAAACTCGTTCTTAAATTGTGTCTTGAAATATGACCGACGCGTTCGTCATGATGATAATTGCTAAAAATAATATATTGAAAGTTAAGCATCAATTATGTTATATCATTACGAAAAATAAAGTGGTTAAGGATATAATTTAAGTACCTAAATTAAAATATATTATATATAAAAAAAAAGAATCTGCCCCTACTGTGATTTGAACCCACGACTTTAACATTGAGAGGCCACCTCTCATCCTCTACACCACGCCGCTTGTTGCTAGTGAGGTGTCCAAGGGACCTATAAGCGCTAAGTGCTTTTGCCTGCTGTTCTTTAAGTACGATTTAAGCGCAACCATTCGCGTGTGAGTAATAGCCGTCTGAGCTAAAGCGCTGTCGCCGTCCGTGTGTATTCAGTTATGCAAGGTCCCCGAGCTCGATTTCCAGATAAGGTAAAGTAAAAAAAATAGAGGAAAGCTAACTTCGGCTCGACCGAAGTTTTTATACCCTTGTAGCTTGTATGATTTATATAAATTAGTAAACACAAATATGTACATTCGGCCAAATGTAAACATTTTTGACAAGGCCTCCTATACACATTTTCTACACCCAATTTCTATGCCAGCTATTCTATATAGTTGTCCTATCAAACTTGGTGGAATTATGTGAAAGCATAGAAAACTTATAAATAAGAGGTTTGTGGACGTTTGCGTTGAAGACAAAAAAGTTTTTATCACTAAAACAACATTTTCGGCCGATGGTTCCTATGGCAGCTATATGCTATTGTCATCCGATCTGGCCGGTTCCGACAAATGTGCAGCGTATTTGTACCAAAAGACTTCGTGCAAAGTTTGGTTAAGATACACACAAAAAAATCTGGTGGGTAAAATTAACTAACGCTGACAGTAACTTTTTTCGAAATTTTTTATGCATGTGGTTTTGTTGTTGCTTGGTAACTATGCTAACAGTAAAATCTACAGAAGAAATTGTAAAGTTCACGTATTTATTTTAGCTCGTATTTTGTTGTTGCATTTAACAACTGTACGCTGAGTAAATTCAACGACAAATATTTTTTCACATATTTTGTTGTTTTAATAAGTTACTGCTAACTACAGTAACTTTACCATAGAAATAGTTACTCTGACGTGATTTTTTCATCTCATACTTTGTTTTTGCAGCAATTTACTGTACCCACAAGTAAATCTTACCGCACAAATAGTATAACTTTTTAAATGAATTTTGTTGCTTCACGGATTAACTCTACCGACAGTAAATCTAACCGCGAAAATTGTTGATTGAGAAAAGTTCATTTTAGCCCTTATATTTATATGGTACTTTCACTGAATTTGAACTTGAGAATTACTAGTGGTCTCATTTATGCGACATTTAAGAAATTTTCCGTGCATGTGGTTAGGCAGATTCAATACAAGTAATATGTTAGACTCGTTTCTATTAACGCGCGCCGTAGCGTAACTGGTAAAGACGTCCGTCCAATCGTGTGTTCAGTCAAAGGGCCCAGAGTTCGAATCCCCCCCCAAGTAAGTAAAAATTTTTCAAATAAAATAAAAATATGTTTAATTCAAACAATTGTTTCAGAACCAAAACTGGTGGGTGGGGGGGTGTTAAGGTTGCCTCTTCTCTGGTCTGGGATGATGATGTGCTCAAGTAGATTGGCAACTTGTGACAGCGTTAAATTACTATTTTTATGGTAAAATTACTGTACACACAGTAAGAAAATCTACTTACTGTACGCATCGGTTAATATTACTAATTTTGTGGGTTGGCGCATTTCTAAACGATATTTTCAGTTAGATTTACTATTGCAATAGTTCTCTTTGCGTAAAGGTTTACGTGATAGTTACTGTCAAATTTTGTGAATTTTACCGACTTTTTGGGTTGGCGCATTTCTAACCCAAAATATCGGTTAAATTTAACCACAGATTTTTTTGTGTGTAGCTTTAAAACTGACGGAAGAGATAGCATAGAAACAGACGGACAGACGGACGGACAGACGGACATGGCTATATCAACTCAGCTCGTCATGCTGATCAAGAATATGAATACTTTATGTGGTCGGAGATGCTTCCTTCTATGCGTTACAAACATCTGGACAATTTTAATATACCCTCTACAAGGGTATAAAAAAGAATTTTATAAGTGGGTAACAAAATGTGATTGAGCAGCAGAGCTAAACTCCTTTTTTCTGGGGTCTTGATATTTTAAATTGTTTCACGATGCTTGTCTTGTGGCTTAATATGTCCCTCAGACAAAATGTGGCCCATAAACGCTACTTTCAGTTTTCTAAATTGTATCTTTTCTCGATTGAATCGTACTCCATTTTGTTCCGCACGATCTAATACCAACAAAAGTGTTCTATCATGTTCCTCCTCAGTTTCACCCATGATGGCCAAATCGTCAAAATACACCACTACACCCGGTATGTCGCCAAATATTTGTACCATGTTTCGCTGGAACATTTCAGGGGCACTATTAATTCCAAATGGAACACGATTAAACTTATACCGACCAAATGGGGTCATAAACGTGGTTAGATCAGAACTTTTTTTGTCTAACTCCATTTGCCAAAACCCACTGGATAAGTCTAACACGGTAAACCATTTTTTCTTTGCCATTTGATTGGTGAAGTCATCAATAGTTGGAATAAAAAAGTGTTCGCGCTTGATAGCATTGTTCAGGGGTTTAGGGTCTAAGCACACTCTTAATGTTCCATTTGGTTTCTCGACTATTTGTAAATTGTTAACCCAATCCATCGGATATGTTACAGGTGAAATTATTTTCTCTTTAACCATTTCCAAGTTGCCTTTCTAGTGGCTCAAGCAATATGTGAGGGACTCGATTTTTATAGTGCAATGCTGGTTTTGCGTCTTCTCTTAGTACAATTGACGGCTTGCCTGGAAACTTCCCTAATCCTTCAAACAAAAATTTATATTTTTCCACCAATTCGTCCTTCGTCATAAGCAGATGACTGATGGAATCAATGTTCATGCGTTTAATCAGTTTGAACTCAATGCACGTTGCTAACCCAAGTACTGGCTCAAGTCCACTATCAACAACTAAAAATAATTCCCGCTTGGTTATTTGATCTTGAACATCATGGCAATCCAGTAAAACTGTACAAAATTTCTAACCTTTTTTGCATTGTAATCATAAATGTCTAATACTTCATTCTTAATGTCTACTTTAAGTTTTTTAACAAACTCAAGTGGGATACAATTTACGTCTGCCCCTGTATCGACCTTAAATGTTACTTCTTTATCCATTACTTCATAGGTTTTCATCCATTTGTCCTTGTTTCTCCCGCATTCGCTTATCCTACAAGGAACATACATAGTTGTTGTTACGTGTTCCATGCTCTTCATGATTTGCTTATTACCTAAATCATTCCGCTCCGATCCAGGCGACATCCAGCACTCAGCACTTCGACCATTCAAAACGTTACAAAACTTGGCAAAATGACCAAGTCTCCTACATGAGAAGCACTTGATCAAGCGAGCTCTGCATCCTTTTACGTAATCCGGTCCAAACGCGCCTCCACAATTGAAACACCGACGATCTGCTACCGCTTGTGTTCCTGACGCAGCTGTTGATCCCTTCACTAAGTTGACATTTTGCGTAACATCTGCGTTTTTTTGGAGCAATGTTTTATTATTAGATGCTGCTTCAAATGCTTTGCTCTCCATAACAAGGTCTTCCATTGACTTGTTCCTTGTGTCCAATAACCTGAGTTGTAGTTTCTTGTCATTAACGCCAATGATCACCCGGTCAAAAAGCATTCGATCTTCATAGGATTTTCCACATTCGCATCTAAAATCACAACGCTGGGCAGTACTTGTCGAACGCATCGAGTACAATTTGCAATGTTCGAACTCTTGATGACGTCATTACTGCTGCCGACTTTGTTGGGTCCAATGTTGCTGCCGCCGGCTCTCGATTTGCAAGTGCTGTAATGGTCCCCACCATGTCACTCCCAGATCCATTTGTTAGAAAATAGTGTGTTACGGACTGTTTTTTTTTTTGTAAATTGTTTTGAAAATATAAATAAAACAAGCTACGATCAACTGGCCCATCACTGATCTTAGGGATGCGCAACCGAAAGATATCGATAGATTGGTATGGCGATGGCTTGGGGAGCGTGAGTCCTTGGTGAAAGGGTCTTATATTTCCCGTGAGCCCAAAATAAATTTCCCAGCTTTTCAATTGTTGCTGTGACCAGAATAAAAATTTTAAAAAAGATTTCCCGGCTCGGTAAGGGATTATTTAACAGTGGAGTGAGGTGAAGATGGAAATTAAATTTATTTTTGTGCGTTGGGCAGCTGGAGCAAATCTGGTCGTGGCTAAAGAGGCAGGCAAGAGAGCGACAGGTCACCGGAGGAAGAACTGGCCACCACCTCTAGGTGGCCACAGGTTTTTATACCCTTGCAGTTTTTTTTACATAAAACAAGAAAGAAAGTCGGTCAAGCCCGACTATAACATACTCTGTACTCTTAACGTCGCAGCTCGCATTTGCTCACGAGTTATACTCGCTCATCTCTAAGTTTCACTCTCTCTCTCTCTTTCTCTCTCTCTCTCACTAAGATTGCCGTTCAATAGAATGCTGTGGTGATGGGTGGGGGATGGTGGGTGTTTACTGGCCGTTTTTTGCTCATAACTTAAGTATCGTTCATCCGATCCTTATCATTTCTTCAGCAAATCGATAAATAATTTTGTTTACAAGGTATCTCTAGAAGGTACGAATGATCTATCTTCAAAACTGTAGGAGATATGACGTTTTTTCCAAATTGCGGGGGCGGGAGGGGGCGTGGCAAAAATTGAAAATAAACTTTATCTGCCTGCAAGTATGAGAAATATATGCCCCATACATGTCAAACCTCTATCTCTTACCATCTCTGAGATCTCTTCGTTCATACGGACGGACGGACGGACAGACGGACGGACGGACAGACGGACATGGCTATATCGAATCGGCTGTTGATGCTGATCAAGAATATATATACTTTATAGGGTCGGAAACGATTCCTTCTCCCTGTTACATACTTTTGCACAAACTTAATATACTCTATGTACCTTCGGTACAGAGTATAAAAAAGGCAACCCGCAGCGGTATAGAGGCTGCCTGGCCTTTGCGAGTCCAAGTTGGAGTTGAAGCCCGGATTAAATATCAATTTGCCAACTAAAAGAGCTTAGCCATTTAAACATACATATCTAAACACAAATTTCTACAACAACATAAAACATACATCAAGTACAAAAATCCAAAATTCGCCCTTTTAACATACAAGTACAAATTTCAAAGACATATGTATGTATACATATTTATTTAATGATTTATTTATTGGAAAAATCAAAATCATACTCATGTTTATTTGTTAAATTATTCTCTAGTTTTAAGTATTTATTTAACTGTCTATTTATTTCTAATTGTTGTTTTATACTCGTCCCTGTGGTACCCAGGTTAGGTGAACTAAAAGTGAAATGTGTCGTAATATGAAGCTAAATACATAACTGTCTGAACATTGAAAAAAGAGGAAAAATGATAGAGTAAAGGTTTAATTATGGGGTGAGATAGGCAGCGTGCGACGGGAGTGGATAGGATAGGGAGTTGGCAAACAAAATGAGATAGCCAACTATTGGTAGGGAGGGCAGAATATACACAAGCAACAACATCTGCTTGCCCCAAAATCCTCGATACGGAGAGAAAATCCAAATAAATATAAATGAAATTTTTGTTATCCGATTGTCCATGTGTCGGGGTCGTGCTCACCCATGAGCCAACCGTTAGCTAGCCGGCAACCGATATATGGACGCATGAAAAAAGTCGGATAACTTAAAGAAAACTTAACAGTTACATTCAAAGTAGAAGACCGAAATTCAATTTAAAAACAAATAATTGAACACAAATTAAAAATGCTTGCTTTGCACTGACTGTGGTCCTGTGAAAGTATCCAGCCAGGATAGCACAAGTTGCCTAGTCGATGCCGAAACAAATCTAGTAATAGGAGAAGCCATACCCCAAACTTTTAAAGGCAAAATGTAGTTTTTCCGCAAAGAGGATAAAAGAGTGATTAGGAGTCGAGTAAGGAATTACTAGGCCAGTATTACTTACCGAAAGCGTCGTATGTGAATGTTTGTCTCACCCCTAGGAAGATAACAAAAAGAAATCAAATTCAATAAGAAATAAAATAAACACGAAATAACATATAACAATACAAATAGCACTAAAACAAAAATATAAATAAATAATACATAGACATCTAAATATCTATAAAATATAAGGTATAAACAAATAATAGATATAGAATTATATATATATACTTAAAATAGACAATACCTACATAAAAATAAAAAAATATATAAATACAGTTATAGATATATATGTATACTCTAAATAAAATAAAAGTAACTATAATATAATTAAAATAAATGGTAAAAATTAAAAAGATTTAAGCAAGAAAAGATAGAGAAGATAATAGAACAGTACAAAACATCAGGGAGAGTATTAACAATTAGAGAGGGAATGAACGAGAGCCTGGGAGATAGGAAATCAGCGGAGAGGAAAAAGTGGGGAGTAGAATTTCTTAGGAACAGGGGAGTAGAGATTTTAGGCAAAATGCCCGGCCAAACGATGCAACCACCTCAGGTTTTATTCTCAGCCACAGCGGGTTTGTCTCCGATGCATTATCCTCCACCTCCCATTCGAGGGACTACATCTGCTCCACGAGGGCAATGGACAGACAATCGAGCATTGGAAGCAGAGCAGATTGAACGGGCAGAGCGTCTGGGGCAGAAGGAGGAGACACAAGTCAAAGGACGGTTAGAGGGCCAGAAATTCGGACGGAATTCCACCAAATTCGTAGATGGGGTATCTGTTTTGATGGAAGCCTGAAGGGAATGCCTGTAAGCGAGTTTATATTCCGCATAGAACATGTGCAGAGGGCTTACCGAGTTCCATGGGAAGATGTGGTCAGGGATTTCCATATGCTGGCGAGCACGTGATTGGTTCTGGACACACGTGAAATTCTCGACTGGCCACACTTACGATTCTGCCTTCAACCGCACTTTCAGAGTCGCAGGTCCAGTTTTAAACAGGAACAGGAGCTGAGAGAACGAAAGCAACGTCCAGGCAAAAGCGTGGATGAATATATCCAGAAGATGTTGGCTCTGCGATCACGATTAAGTTCGCATTTCTCTGATCATGACCTGATTAAAACCATAAAGGTCAACATTAAGGACAGTATATCGCGCGTAATCTACCCGATGACGGTTACCAACCTGGAGAAGTTGCGAGATGAATGCCACGATGCGGAAAAATGGGTAGCGAATCGATGGAGTAGAGCGCCAGTGGCACCACAGCAGGGAAAGCCAGTTCGTCATCACGTCCAGGAGGCTTTTGTTCCAGATCCTGAAATGGAGGCAGATGAAGGCCAGGAGGAGGCAGTGGAAGCAATCTATCGACCACGAGAAAGTGTTGGCGTGTTGACATGCTGGAATTGTTTGCAACCAGGGCATACCTATTGGGATTGCGAAGACAAAGTGAGGAACATCTTTTGCTACAAATGTGATCTCGCTGGAGTAGTGTTGCCTAAATGTCCGAAATGCCAGGAAAACCGCAAACGGAGCATGACACAGACTTGAATACCTCCAATAATTCGACACTAGATATAAGCAATCTGCATGAAATAAAACCAAAAATAAATATAAGTATAATAAAGGCAAATAGGTCAAAAATTAGTGCCGTTAAATGGTCACAGCGAAAACCCCTCGAGATACGTCAAGCAGCATACGAAGAAGCCCGTGAACGGATATTCGCTCATCCACCATCAGCTGTAGATGTCTCTCCAGGAGTCAGAAGAGCGCGCAAGCGGTTCCAGCAGCGACAAACCGAACGTCGAGCAGTTTGCGAGGCAATCCGATCTGCGAGCAAGGGCGATGATAGGTCATTTGCGTAGGTTATGCTGCAAGACCATGAAATGTTGGGACTGCTAGATACTGGGGCATCAATCAGCTTGCTGGGAGATGGTGGCCTGAAATTAATTAAACATTTAGGATTAAACATACAACACACCAAGTCCACAGTACAGTCAGCTGGAGGAACACAACACCGCAGGTGATGGTGACGTATGAGCAAAGGACACACCAATTATCATTGTATCTGTGTCCTTCACTAAAGCAAGAACTTTACCTGGGAGTAGACTTTAGGCGGAAGTTTGAGCTGGCTCCGGAAATATTAGGCGTTGAGGAACTGAGATACGTGGAGTCCGATTTCGTGACCAAAAGTGAACAAATTGTGGCACATGAGCTAAATGCAAAGCTGCAACGACAGCTAGAGGCAGCCATATCAGGATTCCGGTCATACGAACACCAAGGATTAGGCCACACGACGATGGTAAAACACACCATTCAGTTAGTTGAAGAGGCAGTTCCAGTAAAAGAGCGATTTTATCCGGTGTCACCAGCGATGCAACAGCTTCTGTTCGCGGAAGTAGACGAGATGCTCTGACTTGGAGTAATCGAACCAAGTGAAAGCCCGTTTAATAATCGCACCACGCTTGTCCGGAATCCTGGGAAAAACAGACTGTGTTTAGACGCTCGGAAGTTAAACAAGATGACGATAAAAGATGCGGTCCCGCTACAAAATATAGAGTCCATCTTAAGTAGAGTAGACGATACCATCTCTATCAGCAGCGTTGACCTGAAACACGCATTTTGGCAGGTGGAATTGGAGCAAAAGAGCCGGGAATACACAGCTTTCACCATCCCGGGGAGACCTTTGTACGAATTTAGAATGATTCCAATCGGTCTATCTAACGCTGCCCAAAGACTATGCAGGTTAATGGACAGAGTGATCCCGCAACACCTCCGGAATCGAGTATTTACATACCTGGACGATCTCCTGATAATATCGAGGACATTCGAGGAGCACTGCAAGCTTTTGAAGGAAGTCAGTGAGTATATGGAAAAAGCAAATCTGACGATCGCACAGTGGGAGATTTGGTATGTACATTTAGGTGGAATTAATTCAAATTTCAAATTTGAAATGGCGCCAATTTTTTTTTTTAATTAATGGCCAATACATCCCTGTGTCTAACGATACGTAAAGCTTTTATGTGCTATCGATATCGATCAGCTATGAGCTTTCAAACATGGCGTATGTGAAAGAACGTGCATTGAAATGCCTATTAGTAAGCAGCAGAAAAGCCATAAAAAACATAAATCATTAAAGCTGATATAATTTTTGTTTTTAATTAAAGTTAAGAGGTATGAATGCGTTTAAAAAAGGTTTTGCGAGTTCGTTGAGTTTGTGTTTTAGTTGAATAAAGTGATGTATTTGCGAGTGCATCGATTTATGGAAAATTCAGCTGTGATTTTTGTTTTAATTATTGTGTACGTCAATAGTGATACTAAAAAAACAAACATTGGCTGCGTTTTCCTGCCTAAGCTTGTAAAAAACAAGAAAGAAAGTCGGTCAAGCCCGACTATAACATACTCTGCACCCTTACACTCGCATTTGCTCACGAGTCAAACGGACAGTTAACACACAACGCGGTGCGCTCTCGAAGTCTCTCTCTCTCTCTCTCTCTCACTAAGATTGCCGTTCAACAGAATGCTGTGGTTATGGGTGGGGGGTGGGTAGGGTGTGATAACTGGCCGTTTTTTGCTCATAACTTGAGTATCGTTAATCCGATCTTTATCATTCCTTCAGCAAATCGATAAATAATTTTGATTACTAGATATCGCTAGAATCATCAAAACTGTGGAAGATACACGTTTTTTCAAATTGCGGGGGCGGGAGGCTGCGTGTCAAAAATTGAAAATAAACTTGATCTGCCTGCAAGTATAAGAAATATATGTCCCATACATGTCAAACCTCTATGTCTTACCATCTCTGAGATCTCTTCGTTCATACGGACGGACGGACAGACAGACAGACGGACAGACGGACATGGCTATATCGACTCGGCTGTTGATGCTGATCAGGAATATATATACTTTATAGGGTCGGAAACGATTCCTTCTCCCTGTGACATACTTTTGCACAAAATTAATATACTCTATTTGCCTTCGGTACAGAGTATAAACATTTTCAGGTACAATGATCAAAAAATCGATTTTTCCATATACTTTTGATCTTTCTGCTCAAACTAGTAAACCGATTCGAGAACAATGGCTTACGCGATGATGGGAAATTTAATAACCTTTCGATTGGTATCTTGCTTGACATAATCTGAAGTTCCTAAATTGAAATATGGCTTAAACAGTAAGTGTTCCTACCCAAAAAAATTAAAAAAAAAAATATGTAAAAAAACGTTCGCATTAAAAATATTTTAAATTGATTTTCTAGTTCAGCACTCCAAACTACACTAGAAAGAATTTGTAGTGTTCCTAAAAAATTCAAAACTAAGAAAAAAATTTAAAAAATAAAAAATTATTTTTTTTTATAAAAATTTATTTTTTAATTACAAATTTAAGTCACAAAATATTTATTTTTGTGTTATTATAAGTCGAAAATTTCATACCAGTGAGATGGTCACCCGCCATTCAAGCGTTTGATTTCAACGTGGAGCATCGCAAAGGAAAAGACAACGTGGTTGCGGATATGCAGTCACGTCCCTTTGCGGTAGAGGAGATGAATCTGATTGAGTTTGAGACCACCGAATTTGACAGTGAGGAGTACAGAGAACGTGTGAAGCTGGTAGAGGAGCAAATAGATAAATTTCCAGATCTTCGGGTGGAAGATGATGGCCTATTATTCAAACGCATGCAGTTCTCTCGGGAGGATGCGGAGGAGTTTCTGTGGAAACTGTGGGTACCGGAGGCCATAACAATTACTCTTGTACAGCAGGCGCATGAAGGCGAGAAAAGGATGCATGGCGGCGTATCCAAGACTCTGGCACGGCTGAAACCATTCTATTATTGGCCAAGGATGACGGTGCAGGTTCGCGAGTACGTGCTAAGTTGCGATACCTGTAAGGAGACCAAGCACAGTACCCAAGTATCGAGACCTCGGATGGGTAATGAAGTATGCACGGATAGACCGATGCAAAAATTGTACCTAGATTCCCTGCGAAAGTATCCTCGATCGCGGCAGGGAAACACCTACATTTTCATCGCGTTGGACCAACTGACGAAAGTTGTATGGCTCAGAGCATTACCAAAGGCGACGGCGATAGTGGTGGTAAAAATATTAACAGAGGATATTTTTTCTCAATTTGGGGTTCCAGAGGTAACACATACGGATGATGCGAGGCAGTTCATCGCGCAGGTATTCGGAGCACTGATACAACATCTCAGCATAACGCACATCAAAACCGCAAACTATGCCCCACAAGCAAACGCTTCGGAACGCGTGAATCAGTCGGTACTGGCGGCGATTCGTACCCACGTCAGCGAAAACCACTCAACATGGGATGAGAAGCTGTATGAAATCCAGACAGCACTATGCAGCGCTGTTCATGCAGGAGCCGGTGTATCACCCTACTTCGCCATGTTCGGACAACACATGTTTCTTCACGGCAACGACTACCAGCTGGCACGTAAATTGGGTGCAATGAACGACACGGCCTTGACGCCACTGACCCACTCGGAAAGACAGGAAATATACAGAACGCGCGTCCAGGAATCGCTGCATCAATCCTGCGAGAGAGCGGAGAGGCGTACAATTTAAAATCGCGGTCAATCAAATACTCACCTGGCCAAGAAGTATACAAAAAGAACTTCGTGCTCAGCGACTTCCAGAAGAACATCAATGCCAAGTTCTATCGGAAATTCTTCAAGTGCCGCGTCGTAAAAGCTATTGGGAACAGCCATTATCAACTGGAGACGTTGCAAGGGAATCCACTTGGAATTTTCCATGCCAAGGTCCTAAAACAGTAAGGAAGAAAAAATTATTACCCGGCTAACTATGAATGTGTATTAGAAGCATGAATAGAACACACACACGCATACATACTGACCTACAGCATAGATCTCAGGGCGTGGGCGATGGCCTACGTCGCACAGTGGGAAAAACGGCCAGATTAGCTCCGATTTATTAATAACTCCTTGAAAAATTATCCGATTTTTGTCCGGTAAATTTTTTTTTACAGATAAAATCACAATTAATATTATATAAACAAATAAAAAAATATTTTTTTTATAAGCTACAAATTTCATCTGTTTTATTTTTAATTTATTGAACTTATTCAGTATCTGAACAACCAACAAAACATACCAATTGGAATAGAAAAATGTTTGATGATATCTGCACCATGTATCATAGTTTTAGGCACAGATGCATTCATATAGAACCAAGGAAACACATCTTCAAATACAGTTGCTGTTCCATATGCATAAAGGTGAAAGGCATCTGTATTTACTTCATGGCCAGAAGCCATTGTGCGTAAAATAACACCAAATCTATGAATTAATGAATAGCTTACACCAGTTATTGGCGCAGCTAATTCATGTTGCTGGAAATATGTTCTAGCTGTATTTCCGTTATTGGTTGAACCTGATCCAGGCATAGGGATATCAACCAATATAGACATTTTCTGTCTCAGTTTGTTTTGTATTTCTTTTTTTTCATTAAAAATCGCATTATCCAAACTGCGGACTTGCCATTTTTGAATTGGAATTCTGTAGGCGATATGCAGAATGCATTCAAAGAAGCGAATCCACGCGTGTAGTGTTGATAATCCACATTCATATAAATTTTCTTTGCAAAGTAAATTTTTTATAGTTTCTACGTCGTTGATATTTTTGGGTGATATATCGCAAATTCCACATTTCTGGGCCACTACAAACATCTCTGCATCACAACCCCATTTGTATATGGCCGTTATATCTGCAATATTATTATTTGCCGAAATTTTAAGTTCTTGGCTATGTGCACCAAAAATTCTGTAAACTGTGTGATCAACCAGGAATTGCAAAGGTACCTCGAAAGAATGGTCGGTAAGTGTCAGATATTTTCTTTTTCTTGGTGGTTTCTTGACAGTCACTAAAACTCATTGCGGGTCTCCCAGTCTTTGAACTTTAGTTTATCAAAATAAGTTCACTATCTAACCAGTCTTTTTTTGTTTTTCTCTAATTTATTTTTTATTATTTATTTATTTTATTCTTTTTATTTATGTCATAATGGTTTTTTTTCCATTTCATTGCCAATTTTGAAGTGAAATTTTGGATTCGCTAAGAAATTTTAACGCATTGACTATTGCTATAACTGAGCCCAGCAATAATATTTTTAGATACATATGAATCCACAGCAATATTTTTTTTAGAAGCGTCAACTTCCATATGCCATACCAAAAATAGCACACGTCTGGCCACTGACATTTTCGCTAAAAAAATAATTTCTTCAGTAAGTGAACGAAGGTAGTTCCACAATTTGGACAGTTCACTTCACAACACATTATACAGTTTTTAGAAAAAACAATTAGAGCGAATGCTGTCGAATGAAGAAAGTTTAGCTCTACGAAAGTTGAATGTACTAGTAAAAATTATAAGTTATAATATCACCTTAAACAACCACAAGTATACGGCACGAAACACAATGACAAGTCACCAACACATATCTTTTAGTTAATACATACCTTTGAAGTTAATTATAAACACTTAATTTAATTTTTCTTTCAATTTGACCAATTTTGCGTAAATTAGCAGCAGTCACACAAAAAAAGCGGGAAAGCTTATGCATGCAGCTGGTGCAAACATATGTCAGTTTTATGACTCCCTAGCTGTGCGAATATTGAGAGCAAAAAAAAAACATAAGTGTTTTTGGCCTATCAGATATATTAGTAATCGATTACAAAACGAAATTGGCGCTAATATTTATTTTGAAAATTCAATTAATCGGAGCTAATCTGGCCGTTTTTCCCACTGTGCGTCGGTGCTTCTAAAATCGACATTGCAGTCCGGTTTCCACTAGTGTTCATCCGTCGAAGCCGTTCCAAACTGTAGTGTGTTGTTACGGACTGTTTTTATACTCTGTACCGAAAGTACATAGAGTATATTAAGTTTGTGCAAAAGTATGTAACAGGGAGAAGGAATCATTTCCGACCCTATAAAGTATATATATTCTTGATCAGCATCAACAGCCGAGTCGATATAGCCATGTCCGTCTGTCCGTCTGTCTGTCTGTCCGTCCGTCCGTATGAACGAAGAGATCTCAGAGATGGTAAGAGATAAAGGTTTGACATGTATGGGACATATATTTCTTATTTTTGACACGCACCCTCCCGCTCCCGCAATTTGTAAAAAACGTGTATCTTCCACAGTTTTGATGATAGATGGTTCGAACTTTCTAGAGATATCTAGTAATCAAAATTATTTATCGATTTGCTGAAGGAATGATAAAGATCGGAATAACGATACTCAAGCTATGAGCAAAAAACGGGCAGTTAACACATATATGTAGCATATAACATATTGTTTTCTCGGTCTTCGTCTTAGTCCAGCTCTCATTAGTTTTGGTCTTCCCCTTCCACGGCGATCTGTATTAGTTTCCTTATCTTTGTTTACAATGATTTCTTCATGTTAATTTTCTGCGTATGATTCTTCATTTTCGCTATGAATTGGTTCTGCTTCATCTGCAAATGCATTATTAGTAATTTGTTTTGACAAATTCTCTACATTGGGCTCAATAAAACAAACATCTCTGCTTACAATCATCTTGTTGGTTGCTTTGTCGAACAAACGGTAAGCTTTGCTTGTGCTAGAATATCCGACCATTATCAATTCTCTCCCCTTTGGTCGAAATTTCTTATGTTCAGTTTTATTTAATGCAATCGCCAAACAACCGATTGTTTGCAACCTGCAACCGTTTGTTTGCAGGTGGCTCACCGTTGGTTTTTTACCATACAAAACCTCATAGGGTGTCATATTAGCTACCGCTGATGTTGGTGATCGGTTTCTGAGAAATACAGCAGTGTGGTCTGCCTCGGCCCAATATATCTCGTCCAATCCAGAGTATACTATCATACTGCGAGCCATCTCCACTAAGGTGCGATTCATTCTCTCAGCCCCACCATTTTGTTGGGGAGTCCATTGCTGTCCAAATATTCGTCAAAAGCATTATTGACATATTCTGTGCCATTGTCCGACCTCAAAATTTGTATTCTTTTTTCAGTTTGACACTCAACCATTCGTTTGAAGGATTTAAAAACATTAAGTACTTCAGATTTTTGTTTAATTTGTATTTGTCGTCTATCATTGTCACAAAATAGTTTGAGCCGCCAATTGATGGAATATTAATGGGTCCGCACAGTGCAATTGCGTCGCTATGTATAATTTGCAACAGTTCTTTACTTTTGTTTTCGGAAGATTTAAATGGCTTAACACATATGTTACTTTGTAAGCAAATTGCACATTCAATGTTTTTTTCACTCGTATCAAAGCGTAGACCATTAACTCATTCTTTTTCCTTTAATTCCACTAAGCTTTTTATGTTCAAATGACCGTACCGACTATGCCATTTTATTAGTTCACTTTGAATTGCGTTTCCATAATACAGTTTTTCATCGTCGTCTTTAATTTCGCACATAAATAAATCGAAAATTTGCTTTGCTCTGAAAAATTACATTGGAGTAGCGGGACAAAAAGCACATTTTTTTAGAATTATTTTAGTTTTTGTTGTTTTCACTTTTACTTCACCTCGGCCCTGAGCCTCTACAAATTGATCACCAGCGAGGCTAATTTTGGTTTTATGCTGTTCCAACTTATTAAACTTCTCTAGCTGCGCGCACATGTGAGCTGTTGCTCCACTATCCAAAATCCAGTCTGTGTTGGTTATAGACGATTTTTCGTTTATGTTCTTCTTCTTCTTCTTTATTGGCCCGATGTTGCATCACAACCGCTTGACGGTCTTGGCCTCTGCAATGAATGCCCTACACTCGCTTCTGCATTGTGCAAGCTGGCACCAGTTGTTCACACCAAGGTTGGAAATGTCTTTCCGCACTTGATCATCCCATCTTAGTGGTGCGCGACCCCACCTGTCTTGACCTCCAAAGTCAGCCGCCTTCGCTTTGTACGTCTTTTTTACTGGAGCTTCTTCATCCATCCGGGTTACATGTCCTTACCAGCGCAGCCGCTGTTGCTTTATGCGCTTGACTAAACTGATGTCCTTATAGAGCTCATACAGTTCGTGATTCATTCGAATGCGGTATCCATCGCCAACTTTTAAAGGTCCATAGATCCTCCGAAGGATTTATCGCTCGAAAACGCCAATCGCCTCCTCATCCGCTGCTGTCATTGTCCATGCTTCTGCGCCGTATTGCAGGACTGGGATGATGAGCGACTTGTATAGCGCTATTTTTGTTCTTCGAGAAAAGGCTCTGCTCTTAAACTCCCTACTGAGCCCGTAGTAGCATCGGTTTCCAAGAGTAATTCTTCTTCGGATCTCCAGGCTGATGTTGTCACCGTCGTGCCGAGGTAGACAAAATCCTCTACAACCTCAAAGTTGTACTCCCCCATAGTAACAAATTGTCCAAGACGCGTAGACTTCTTGTCCGTGGATACTAGGTACTTTGTCTTGTCCTCGTTTACCGTTTAGCTCATCAGTTTAGACTGCTTCTCAATCTCTGAAAACGCCCTGCTTACCGCCCGTTCGTTTTTGCCGATAATGTCAATATCATCGGCGTATGCGAGTAGCATTAGATCTTTATAAAGAAATGTGCCCGATCTGTTGGCATTTGGGCACTGGCGCAGTATATACGCGCCATGAAAGAAGTCACACGATAGGGTATCACCCTGCCTAAAACCTCTCTTGGTATCAAATGGTTCGGAGAGGTTCTTTGCTATTTTGACGGAGCTTCGGGTGCTTCTCAACGTCATCATGCAAAGTCGAACGTACTTTGCTGGTATACCAAAGGTAGACAGGGCGTCAAAGAACCTTGACCTTATCGGTGTGTCAAAGGCTGATTTATAATCAACAAAAAGATGGTAGGTTTTGATATTTCTCTCTCTTTTTTAATAAGTGGGCAAATTACACTTAGAATCCAATCTTCGGGCATGCTCTCGTCGGACCATATTCTGCTGAGGAGTTGGTGCATGCACCTTACCAACTCCTCGCCTCCAGCTTTAAACAGTTCAGCTGGCAGGTCATCTGGTCCTGCTGATTTGTTGTTCTTAAGCTGTTTTATGGCTACACAGACTTCGTGATGGTCCGGTGGGTCTATCTCTATGTGGTCGATTGGTGGCGTCGCTACTTCTCCAGAGGCGGTATTGTGTTCGTTGTCGTCTCCCAGCAGGTTGGCGAAATACATTCTCCATTTATCTAACGCCACTTGCGGATTAGTGACCAGATTTCCATTTTCGTCCTTGCATTGTGTGACTCCGGCTTTGAAACCTTCAGTTAGCCGTCTAATCTTTCGATAGAACTTTCGAGTCTCACCCATGCCGAATAGCATCTCGACTTCCTCGCGCATGCGCCTTTCTCGCTAATTCTTTTTCCTTCTGAAAAGGCGCTTCTCCTCTCTCCTTTTCTTCCGGTATTGATCTTTAACAGCCCGCGTTGCTCCCGACTGCAGAGTTCTCCTGTAGGCAGCGTCTTTCTCTGCAGTAGCGTCGCGGCAGTCCTCATCATACCAAGTCTGCTTTCGAGGGGGCTCGGCGTATCTGCGTATCTCCTTGGCAGCCGTACTCATGGAGTGTGATATATGATTCCACTATTCGCTTACACCAGAAGGGAATGTTGAGTTTTCCCTGAGCAGTTGGGTGAGTTTAGCTGTGTAGGCTTCAGAGGTCCGTTGTGATTGCAGCTTATCGACATTTAGCTTTCGACGTGTACTAGTACGTGAGGCATGTGCCACACTGAGCCGCGTGCGTGCCGCTGCAACAAGGTGGTGATCCGTCTAGAACACTCGATGAGTGCCTTCCGTCGATCACAACATGATCAATCTGATTTCGCGTTAGTTGATCAGGGGACTTCCAGGTCGCCTTATGGAAGTCACGATGTTTAAGCCTGGTACTACTTATGACCATGTTCCTGCCCGCTGCAAGATCTATTAGCCTCTCTCCGTTACCGGAGGTTGTTTCATGAAGGCTAAATCGACCGACTGTCGAGCCAAAAACTCCTTCTCTCCAAATTTTAGCGTTAGAATCGTGATCGGGGCAGCGCTCATATAACTGTTCCAGGCGCTCATAGATTTCGTCTTTTATCGAAGCGCCCTTGTCTTCCGTTGGGGCGTGTGCACAGATAAGACTAATATTAAAATATTTAGCCTTAAGTCTGAGTGCGGCTAGTCGCATGTCCACTGGTGTGAAACTGAAGACAGAGCGACGAAGTCGCTGAGTCTGACTGCAAAGCCTCATCCAAACTCATGCTTGGAAGCATGACCGCTGTAGTAGATCTCCCAGGTTGTTGATGTTCTTTTCACCACGCTCCCCTATCTCATCCATCGCATTTCCTAAAGTGCGGTTACGTCCGATGAATACTTCTCGAGGACATTCACCAACTGGATACCAGCACCTTCTCTGTTGAGGGTGCGAACATTCCAGGTGCATATCCTCAAATCGTGGTCCTTAAAACGTTTGCGTGGGTCGTCGTCAGAGGGGGTCCGTATCCGAGGCATTGTTGTCGCAGTTTACATTGGTGGAGTTTTTTTGACGGCGGTGGGTACCAAACCCGACGCACCAACCCTATAAATTGTACCCTGTAGGGAGGGCTCGCCGCGCACGTTAGCCAGAAGCTTTTCGGATGCAATGCGTTCTGTTTACAGTGGTCACCAACGAGGAGGTGTGAGTCGACTTGAGACGCAGTAAGCCAGGATCGCGCTGGGTTCGCCAAGTTGAACCGATCAGCAGCTTTACCTCACTGCGTACGCCCCCATTAGGTCCAGAAAAACTATGAATAGAAATTTTTGGACGACCACCGGAAAAAACGGAAAAAAATTATTTCGCGCTGGAAATAACCTTTTCGACCGCAGTTATAACACTTCACATACATTTTGGAACGGTTATTTTTATGATTTTTATCTTGCTCGCTATGAGGCTTCGAACTACTATATTTTTTCTGGAAATTATTATTTGGCCTAGCCACAAGCGCTTGCACATTACTCTCGGACTCAGTTAAATTACAGCTCTTCGACGTTCATATTATTCAAGTAATTTTATTTTTAGCGTGGATAAAGTTGGAGTCCCGTCGCGTGATTCTAAGGCCACTACGAGATTCTCGAATGATTTTGGCAAGCTGGCCAATAACATTATTACAACTAGTTCATCATGCGGGCCAATGCCTATCTCATACAATTCGTCCACAATATTTGGGAAATTCGCAATATATTGCAGCATGTTAAAGTCTACAGACATGCGCATATATAATATAAAAGCTTTTTAAAAAGTGATACTTTTCTCACCGGCCCTGTCGGCTGATGAATGTCTTTTAATGTTTTTCAAGCCGATTTTGCACTTTTAAACTTTTTAATTTGTCCGATCTCACTTGATTTAATGCTCAACCCCAGCCAACATTTTATGAAATTTTTGATCACATTCGAGTCCTCTGTCTGATTAAAATTGTCATAATTGCTCTCGATTTCTGATCATAAATGATACTATGGTCGGGAGAAAATGGCACCCTAGCCGCGACACTTCTTGAAGACTCGTTTACAACCCGTTTTTCTAATTAGTCTCGACTCATTTTCGATTCGTATTTCCAAACTTTTTCGAGTCATATTTCCAATTATTTTTGAGTCATATTTTTAATCATTGGCGAGTCTTTTTCGATTCCTATTTCTAATAGTTTGCTTTGTAATAAAAAGAAATATTTAATTGAAGAATTACATTGAAATAAGTTTATTTACATATTGTATATATATCTATATATTAATATTTTATATATAATATAATAATGTTTTAAGTAATATAAAGTAAACTTAAAAACAAAGGTTTATATACGTACAATGTAAATAGTTAACAAAAATTGATCTTATAAAAAATTTACAAATTAAATCAAAAATTCAAAAAATTCATTCCACACGTTTTCTTTTTGTCACTCTATATTTAGCGTGAGCAAAATGATTTTGTAGGACAGCGGTCGTTTCCTTGTCGATACATTGGAATTTGATATGGCAATTATCTAAGAGAAAAACAAGAAAGAAAGTCGGTCAAGCCCGACTATAACATACTCTGTAACCTTACACACGCATTTGCTCACGAGTCAAACGGCCAGTTAACACCTCCAACATCAAAAATTGAAAATAAACTTGATCTGCCTGCAAGTATAAGAAATATATGTCCCATACATGTCAAACCTCTATCTCTTACCATCTCTGAGATCTCTTCGTTCATACGGACGGACGGACAGACAGACAGACGGACAGACGGACATGGCTATATCGACTCGGCTGTTGATGCTGATCAAGAATATATATACTTTATAGGGTCGGAAATGATTCCTTCTCCCTGTTACATACTTTTGCACAAACTTAATATACTCTGTGTACCTTTGGTACAGAGTATAATAAGTAATTTTATTTACCCAATAAGAGAAATATTTACCTACTTTTAATGGTTGTGACAAGGAAACACTTTTCGGCGCTTGGCTTAGTGCTGGCTCCCTTCCAGCTATAAGCAGAAGCCAATGTGTCCGGAAATACATTTCGAATAGCTGCTCTAATAAATTGTGCGGGTTTCTGAAAATTTTGTATAGTTTATTACCAAATGAATATGTCCACCTAAAATACGTACAAACTGCCTCAGTTTATTTTAATTTTTCAGCATCTCATCCAAATTTTCCCAAATCAGCAATAGCGGCGAAAGGAAGTTTCTGCAAATCGGACATCTCGTCGATTATTATGAGGTCACTGTGGTGCTTTTTGTTTTCAGCTTGACAGAGATAACCTCCTCTGTCAATTTGGCATTCGGCTGTGTCTTTCCGTTCTTTAATTTCTTCACCTACTCCAAATGCAGTGACCCTTTTGGTCCACTTCGCACAAATTATATTAGTTTCCTTCACTTTCACTTTTGGGCTTCTTAGTAATATTTTTTCTTTACATACCCTGATCCCATTAAAAATGGGGGAGGCAACCACTTCATGCAGGCAACGCTGCCTGCGCAGGCACACGTGTGTGTTGGTGTGCTCTCGTATGTGTGTATGCGTTTGTGTATGTGAGTGTGTTTGTATGTGCGTCTCAATTGAACAGGGTATTTTGTAGTCGGGAAACTCGACTACAGCGCTCTTACTTGTTTTTAATATACTTTTTTAAAAATTATTTGCTGTTGAGCTCCTGACATCTGCATTAAGACTTGTAAAAAGAAGTACCGTTAAATTCAGAAGAAAGAGATAACAAGCAGTTTGGCATCATCCAGCGGGGCGAATTATTACTGCATAGCAACAGCGTATAGTAAACAATCACATTTCAATCCCCTGCGTGATCAATTGGCGATTGCTCCCATTTTGAGCATATGCATGAGTCATTTTCGAGTCTTCTTTAAATAGAACATGAAATTAATTTTATTTTAATCATCAAAAGGGCTCGAAAAAGACTCTTCCAGGTGAATTTTGAAAAAATTATCTTCCAAATGCTTGGTGGGGTACATAATTACTGCTAGTGCTTTTTCATTTGTATACCCTTGTAGAGGGTATATTAAAATTGTCCAGATGTTTGTAACGCATAGAAGGAAACATCTCCGACCACATAAAGTATATATATTCTTGATCAGCATGACGAGCTGATAGCCATGTCCGTCTGACCGTCCGTCCGTCCGTCCGTCCGTCCGTCCATCCGTCTGTCCGTCTGGTTCAATGCTATTTTCTCCATCAGTTTTAAAGCAATCTTAACCAAACTTTGCACGAAGTCTTTTGGTACAAATACGCTGCACATTTGTCGGAACCGGCATGATTGCATGACTATAGCATATAGCTGCCATAGGAACCATCGGACGAAAATGTTGTTTTAGTGATAAAAACTTTTTTGTCTTCAACCCAAACTTCCCCAATCCTCGTATTTATAAGTTGTCTATGCTTTCATGTAAAAATGAAAGTATGAAAGAATGTATATAGGTGGCCTTGTCAAAAATATGAAATGTAAAAAGCTTAAAATTGGCTCAAACAGCACCTCCAAAGGCGGGACAGGGCCAAGCTTCTCTCAATCTCTTGACGTGTGCGCTTATAATTTTTCGCACAAGAGAAAGGGACCTACAGTTTATCGCCGAGTCCGAACGGCAACAGTTAGACAATGTATGCTTTTTCATGGCTAGTTACTTCACAGCTGGCGCCAGTAGCTGGTTAAGGTGACCGGGTGTGTAAAATTTTTTTTTCTATGGAAATAAAATACTTTTTCTATTAGATGGTCCGAGGCGGGATCAAACCCACAACCTCCCGCACCAGCAGCCACACATACTACTGGTGCGCCACACACGGCGACAAAAATATGTACATTTGGCCGAATGTACATATTTATGTTTGTGGAATCAGGCTACTAATTTATATAAATTATACAAGCTACAAGGGTATATAAACTTCGGTCGAGCCGAAGTTAGCTTTCCTCTATTGCGTCTTTTTCGTCCGAACACCACACCACAGCTCTTGATGCACAAGAACACTTTTCATGTGTACACTCCACGTGTTTTAATTGGTTTTATCCAGTTTGTCGATGTTATATAACGAACTCAACTTTATTTGCTTGTCTTTTACTTATTATTTTCACTTAGAAAATTTAGGGTTATTTTTCACAAAGAAATGTTTTAATTGCTGTCCATCTCAACATATGAGGCTTTTCTATTTTCCATAACTTTTATTTGCGGGGTGACTGAAACTGTACTGGGCCCATGTTGAATTTCAGTGCGCCAAAGGTTAAAGAATTAGACTGGTTAAAACGGAACAGGAGATATAATTAATTTTATTCAACATGACTTCAGTTAACATTGCACTTCAGGTTATTTACATGTTCATAAGTGCGTTTCGTTCAGTGAGCTTACATATTAAGAGTATTCATGCTTCATGTTATACGTAATATGGATTGCTTAATTCAACAATATGCCGTAAAATTTTGCAAAAGTGAGATTTAGGAGAGAAAAAATCTTCAGTATCTCTGGCTAGTTTTCAGGTTGTATGGGCCTGGCCGAGCGATAAGGCAGTATGCCTATAAGCAGTCTACAGTCTCTTCTTTGGAGCTGTAGCATTTAGTGCGTGAGTTTTTTGTCTCTTGTCTTGCACATGATGTTTGAGATTCTGCAGCCGGTTGTGTTCTTCCACTTTTCCTCCGCTTCTTTCTCCGCTATCTCCTCCACCTTGCTGTGTAGCGTCTGTACGGAGATAGATATGCTTAGTGTTGCTTCTTGGCTTAGTGCGGTTCCGGCAAGACTGTCAGCCATTTCGTTTCCATCAATGCCCCGGTGGCTGGGAATCCAGTAGATTTGCACCTTTCTAGAGATGCTGAGGGAATCTATTGCCTCCCACCTTGCCAGAACATTTTTGGAGTTAATGTTGTGTCTCTGCATTGCTTTGATTGCCGCTTGGCTGTCAACGTATATGTTTATTTGGTTGTTTGGTGCGAATTGTTCTGCCAATTCCGCTGCTTTCCTTATTGCGAATTCCGCCTGGAATATGGTGCAGTGGTCTGGCAGTTGATAGGAGAGCCTCAATTCCGGCTCATCGCAGTATACAGCGGCTCCGACTCCTGAGGCCATCTTGGAGCCGTCTGTAAATTGGTGCATTGCTTCATGGGCCAGTCCTGTACGCCAGTCTTCTGGTCCCAGTAATGCTGATGCACCTGTGAAGTTGGTTTTTGGGATTTTTGCTCATCCGCTTCTTTGGCGAGTTTGAAGCATTCTTGCACGTCCTTCCTCTGCTCTGTGAGCGTCTTCACGGACATCTCAATATCGTCTACCGAGCAGATGTTCACTGGCGTAGGTAGTTTTGATTCTACCGTTTTAAGGTACTTCACCCAGTTGGTGTTCCGGGGGTTCCTGTAGGCTTTTCTGGTTTGGTTGTGGTCGATCTCGATCTTAAAAAGGATGTGCTTGTGGTCTGAGAAGGAGAGTCTTTCGAGGACTCTCCATTCTGATGCCTGAGTACTGTTCCCTAAGGTCAGAGTTAGGTCTAGGACGTTGGCCGATGTTGGTCCCACATATGTGGGCACATCTCCAACGTTTTCTACTTTTGTGTTAGTTTGTAGTATAAAGCTTAGGAGAGACTCACCTCTGTCGTTTATGTCCGGACTGCACCACACTGTGTGGTGTGCGTTGGCGTCCGTTCCGATGACAAGTGGCTGGTTTTTCCTACTCGCCTCGGCTGTTAGACGTACGAGCTCGGCCGGTGGTGACTCTCGCTCGTGTGACATGTAGCAGGACGCCATTATTATTGGCTCATCGTTGTGGCCTTACAGGGCCGCAACTGTGAGGTCGTCCATGCTGTAATTTGACATAAGGTAAGCATAGATGCCTTTTCTTACCAGAATGGCTGTCCGTGCCTTACTTACCGCGGTGGGATGGAAAGTGTTGTAGTTTGGTGACCTTAGCCCTGAGACCTTGTTCCCTGCCGCAATCCAAGGTTCCTGAACTAAGGCCACATCGGCGGGCCCGTCCTTAAGGGTTATCAGGAGCTCCGCCGACGCAAGCTTGCTTTTATGCAAGTTGACCTGGAGGACCTTCAACTGCATGATCGTTGTCGGCATCCGCCGGCCCGGATGGATCAACTACCTCCTCATCCCCGTCGTTCTCCAGGCTGGATGGGTCAACTACCATGGCTGAGGCACCATCCCCTTCGCTCTCAGCGGAGTGCACTGCCTCTGTAATGTCGAGGCTGCTGGCTCTTTCGACCATATCGTCGATGCCAAGGTCCTTCTCGACCTCCCCTGCCTCCAGCGTGTGCTCGTTCTTGTCTTCTGGGTGGCGCTTTTTGAGTCGTAGGTGCACGCTGCCTACTCCCCGCGCCATCTTCCCGAACCTTGGGTAGAGCAAATCGTCGGCCTCCTTGTTTATCTGGAGGACCATGTGCTGCCCGTTCTTGTCGGGCTTAGCACCATATAGCACCTTCCAGTTGCTTTTTGGCACGTCCGGGTTTTGCCACCGTAACAGCTTTAGCGCCTGCTCCTTTGGTACTACCCTTGGGAAGAGCACTTTCGCCTTCTGAACTGACGGAATACATGTTCTGTCAACAACCTCCAGCTGTGCACCCTCCCATGGGCTTCCCATGTCTGCAACGACGCTTTTGACCCACTTGAGGGTGAGATCGTCCATACATTTGAGGATCTTGACTCCAAACAGCCAGCCTGCTCCGTCAAACGTTACCGGTTGCGCTGCTAGGTCGTCCATCCTCTTAAAAATTTCTTCGAACAGCATCCCCTCCACTTGCTTCCACTGTTCTGGCGTAATTTTTCCGAAAGGGTCGCATTTGTCGACTAGGGCTACGGTGAGATGCCGTTTTGCCACGTCGCTGGCTGACTCCTTTGTCGGTTTTTGTGTGTTTGGGGTGGAGCTTGGTAAAGCATAGCTCCGCGGTCTTGGGCATGGCCGTTTGGTGACTGGGGCCTCTGTCTTCGCTTTCTCGGATGAGCGCTGCCGCTTCATTACCACGCTCTCCTCCACCCTGTTAACGTATGCGGCGGAGGTGGCTTTCATCGCCGGTCTCTCCGCAAAGTGCTTGCGACCCTCCTTGATCTTTTGCTCGGCCCATGCCAGCTTTTTGCTCTCTTCTGGGGAGAGCTTACCGCTGCCATCGAGCCGCGCTTTGATCTTGAGCGCCGCCTTGTATTGGGCCTTCGCTCGCATGCCCTAATTAGTCCTTTTGGGCCTTACCTTACTTGAGGTACTAGAACCCGCCTGGACTGGGGAGAGCAGCAGCTTTTCCTCGGCCTCAGAGTTTATTGAGCCGCCGTGCGACTCGCAGTCCGAGTCTGCATGGACTGCGGTACCACGCCACACTTTGGCTTTATTTGTCCTACCGCTGGCGACAGAGAGGAGGTGAGGAGCGTGCGCGCCGGTGGTAGCAGTCACTCCTTCCACCGACGTTTGGGCTGATATCCCAGCCCGAGTTCGGTCTTGTTTTTTTTTCATAATGGACCCATATTGGTTACTTTTTGTTCTTGGGAACCACCCCATAGCATTTTATGCCTGCTGCCAGGCACTTCTTAACCATGGCTCCGGGTCAACTCTACCCACTGAAGCTGGATAGTGCTGGCCTTCGCCTTAGCTAGACACTGCATTTCCTGGGTGTAAGACGCGCAAGTGACACTAGGTATAGCTCTCTTTTAGCCGAGGTGCATACAGTGTCCATTGCCCAGCCGACACCTTCGGGGAGGGTTCAGTTAGAGGATCTCCGCCAGCCAACTGGGGCATAAGTATGACGATAATAGTTGTGGCCTCATCCGAGAGACTCAAAGAAACGCATGCAACCGCAAATAGTGGTGGTACTTATTTTGAAAGTGTTTAAAATACAATTTTATTAATTTTGCTAAAACCTTGTTTAATTATAATTTTTCTACGTCTGATCCTATTACAACCACTCACTCAAAGTCAGATAAAACAGCCGCAGCTGCATCTGAATGAAAAATACACACCTAGAAACAAAGCTGCAAACCGGTCCGGAATCGAACCCCTAAGAACCGGTTCGGTTCGGGTTATTGGGTCCGACGAACCGGACCATGAGCCGAACCCGTAATATTTTTGACTCCTCGAACCAGAACCCGAACCGGACCACTTTTCGAAAAATTAGGTTTGGTTCACAAAATTAAGTAGTTTTTCCAACGACACCTATAGGGAAATATAGAAATTCCTTGTAATGTGACTGCTATCATTCAAGAAGTTCTCCAATCCTACGACATTTGTCTAGCTCAGACTTATACTATCACCGTCGATGATGGATCGAGTAAGGTTCGCTCAGAAGAACTTTTAAATGGAATGCAACTATGTATGTAGAATGTAATGTTGATGAAGGTTGCTCATGTGAATCAAAAGCATTTCTTTATTTGGACGATGACCAAGTTACCTCAATAGGTTCCACTGAGGACACTATAATTACAGTTCGTTGTGCTAAATTTAGTAGTTGATTTTTGTAAGAAAGTTTACATTGACATTAGTAGAGTTCGCACCTTTTGTAAGCAACTCCGTAATCAGAATAGAACGAGAGGGTAAGTTAAAGTTGGCTCTAACCGACTTCGATATACCCGTTACTCATGGAAAGAAATGTTTAATAGCCTTCCTGTGTGCCTGAGGTGGGACAGCCGAAAAGTATGCAACATTTTTTTTAACTCGGCTATTTATCATCCGATCTTGATGAATTTCAGGGCTTATAGATGTTGCGAATATAAATGTAAGTTTTAAATTTGAGATCGATATCTCAAAAACTGTGGGAGTTATTCAACATTTTTTATTGTGGGGGCGGGGGTTGGCGTGGCAAAAATTTGAAATAAACTTGATCTGCGTGCAGACAATAGGAGTCTACATTTCAAATTTGGTTGCTCTAGCTCTTCTAGTCTCTGTGATCTAGGTGTTCATACAGACAGACGGACAGATCAACTCGGCTGTTGATACTGATCAAGAATATATATACTTTATATGGTCGGAAACGATTCCTTCTGCCTGTTACATACATTTGCACGACTTTAGTATATCCTTTTACTCTACGAGTAACGGGTATAAAAATTTAAAAATCCATTGCTAGACTGTGTGACTTGATGGAACTCAACCTACAAAATGTGCAAACGATTACTAACTCAAAGATTTTTGCATTCAGATTTCTTTAAAAGAGCTCCACCTAAAAACATCTGAATGGAACGAAGTTTAAAATATAAATAATTTGCAGCAGTCAATTTATAAAACGTAGAATTTGAGTATTGCCGGCTCTAGGTGTATATGTATGATGTTTTCCCAATATATTTCGGTTGCTCCTCGGCAACCATCTTCAGGGACACTACAAAAACAATTTACCAATTACAATTTAACATTGATTCGGTCAAAACAAAAACGATTTATAACATACATTATTTTACACGTCTGCACCGTACGGCGTGGAGTTGGATACTGATCTATTATTTGTCAGTAAGTGTCTGTATAGGTGAGCACAGTTTTCCGCGTCCGTCTGGTAGTTAAGTCTCTTATCTGTTGGTGTGTCAATTATATGTAGCATGTCTATCTGTCTGTTTGTTGTAGTGGTTTTCTTGCTGTGGGATTGTTGTTTCTTCAATCTGCCACTATCCATACAGTGTGTCGCAAGCACCGTTTTTTGTGTGGTTGTTTGATGTCTGAGTTTGTAGTCCGATCTATGTAGGATATCCTTGTTATATGTACATAGAGTATATTAAGTTTGTGCAAAATTATTTAACAGGGAGAAGGAATCGTTTCCGACCCTATAAAGTATATATATTTTTGATCAGAGCTGAAAATCTCCCACTATTTGTTGCATAAAGCGTGGCTTGTAGTGAAAGCAAACTGTGCAGTCACGAACCACCTTCCTGACCAAAGCCCTTGCATTGATTACCCACAGTTTCTCCCGAAGTAATGAAAGAAGAATCTTGGGGCCTGCATGTAGGTTTGTCCTATGTAGGAACTCGATTTAAAGTTTTGTGAAACGATGGTTCTGGGGTAACAAAGCCTGAAACTTTGCGTCATATGGTATATCTGCCTGCGCTAACCTACCACCAACTCTCATCACACACACTTTAGCATCGCTTAGGTCCATTTCATGTACGAATGGCGAAAGCCGTTGTAAGCTAGGCTGTAAAATCTTGTTTTTCCCTAAGGCTGTTAGCTCTGCTGCATATGATTCTTGCTGAATTCTTGAGAAATTCTCCAAAAGCTTTGATTTAATTCTAAGGTAGGTATATGAACTACGCCTTCTGGTGTTAGAGTGACTTTGTTAACGCTGCGATACATAAACGATAGGACAATTGTCTATAATTTGATTCAATGTTGACGGCATCTGCGTTCCGTCTAGAGTTTTACAGACTAATGCCGCTTTCGTGCGAACTTATATAGGCGACGGGAGTGGCTCAATTGGTTCTGGCTATTTGTCAGCTGAATGACGCGGAAATTCTGGCCCAGTTAGACAACTATTGGAGAGAAGATTCTTTGCGCGACATCCTCTGGACACAATATCGGCTGGATTCTTTGCTGAGGGGACATGTTACCAAGAAATGTCGCCTTTGGTTTGTTGCAGCTCGGAAACCCTATTGGCCACAAAGCAATTGAGCTTGGATGCGTGCATTTTCATCCACTAGAATACAATTCTCGAATCCGTCCTGAAATAGATGTGTTTTACATATTTGTCCAAATTTGTAGCGAATTTCTGCCATGTTTGGCTGAGCAGCACTGCCGCGAAAAGTTCGAGTCTAGGGATTGATTGCACCTTGGTGGGTGCTACTTTGGACTTTGCGACAAGCAAATTAACTTGAACTCCACTTAAAGTCTCCGTTCGAACATATAGGCAACAACCATACGCTCGTTCGGAAAACCCATGTATTTCCGATTTAGAAGTATGGTATGTGTGGACAAATCGTGGGATCTGTAGATGCGAAAGATCCTGTAAATCCTGGAGTAGCTCTTTCCAACGTATGAGTAGCTCAGAGCAAATTGGTGCATCCCACTCGAGCCCCTTTAGGGTCAGATCCTGCAATAAAATTTTACAGCGAATAATTACAGGGCTGATGAATACAAGGACATCAAACATAAGGCTCAGCAAATTAAAACTTGAATCGAAAGACAAAGACATCTAAATTCGGCTGCCATGCAATTCCGAGCGTTTTCGTAATATCTTGGTGCTCGAGCTTGATGAATACTTCGATTTCGGACGTTGGAATGATTTGAGGAGAATTGCTGCTGAATTTTGTGAGATGCAAGCCAGCCTTGGCCAACAGTCTTACGATGTCATCCTTTTTATGCTGCAGTTCTTCGATTCCATCTGCTCCAGTCAGCAAGTCATCGACGTATAAGTCACTGCGCAATGTTGCTGCACCCACTGGATGTTCCTGTTCGTGTTCATCAGCGATATGGAAAAGTGCTCTTATGGCGAGAAATGGATCTGCAGACATCCCGTAGGTAATTGTGTTTAATTCGTATGTCTGGATCTCATTTTCTGTATCAGATCTCCATAAGATTAGTTGAAACCGTCTGTCGTCCTTATGCATAACAAATTGCCGGTACATCTTCGCGATGTCTCCAGTAAGTGCGTATCTGTTTAGACGGAATCTCAAAAATGTAGTTATAAAGTCTTGTTGAATTGTAGGTCCAACTGTCAATAGTTCATTCAATGATTGGTCTGAACTTGTTTTTGCCGAGGCATCAAATACGACGCGTAGCTGTGTTGTAAGAGACTCTGGTCTTAAAACACAGTGATGTGGGATGTAGAAGTGAGGTTTATTGACATCTACATTCGTTGCAAGGGACTTATGTGTTAGAGATTCATATTCCTTCACGAATTGTACATAAGCCTTCTTTAGTTGATCGTCACGATCAAGTCTACATTCGAGTGATTTAAATTTTGTCAGTGCATTCCTGTGTGAGATTCATCTTGCCTTCTCGAATGGCATCAAAAAATGTATCCGTATTGATAAGAAGATGTATTTTATTAGGCTGAAAGAATTGAGGATCAGCTAACTCTACATTGGGTGGGAAGTTCAAGCATGATATGGCGTATCTTTGTGCAGGCTGCGTCGCACAAATTTTCTTAATCACCGAAAATGTTGAGGACCATTCAAAATTCGAAACGCGAGATTTCAGTGTTGCAGAAACATTGAAGTTGATGGTTTGCCTGCCATCAGATATGCCACTTACTTCCTGATGCACTCGGCGCTTCTCGAGGTGCAACCTTTTTGCAGTTTCTTCGGTAATAAAACTTACCTCTGAGCACGAGTTTAATAGTGCTCGAAGTACGTGCCACTGCACATTGGGCTGAATTGCCTTTTTTTTGGCATAAACTCTAAAAATAAAGATAGAAAGTAGAAACTTCAAATATTTGCTGTTTATATTATAAGTTACCAGGCCACCCCCGCCACCTACATACATCTCCTCCGTCAGTTTCAAAGCTATTTTTGATTAACTTTGTACAAAGTTTATTGGTAATTATATGCTGTACATTTGTTGGAACCGGCCGGATCGGAAGACTATAGCATATGGACGCCATAGGAACGATCGGCCGAAAGATAAAAACTTAGTGAGAAAAACTTTTTGTTTTCAAAGCAAACGTCCCAAAAACCTCGGATTTATTAGTTTTCTATGATTTTTCATAATTCTAGCAAGTTTTTTGAAAATCGAACAACTGAATAATATAGCTGCTATATAAAAGATAGGTCTAAGAAATAGTCTTAATAAAAAACACTTTTTGGTTGTTATCGCTATCGCTCCAAAACTCCATATTTTGAAATATTATATGCTTTCTCATAATTCTGTTCAATTTGGTCCAAATCGGTTGACTGTAGCATATGGCTGCCACAGGAACAATCGGTCGAATAAATGAAAATGTAGAATGAAAATCATTTAAAATCATCGAGCTGCAAGGTTATATAAGCTTTGGTTGAGCCGATGTTAATTTGCCTCTATTTTTTATGTCATTAAGCTTTCAAAAATTAAATTTCGGTTTATTTGATAGCGCAGACAATCAACCAAACTTACAGTGAATCGCCAAGACGAAAATTTACCTTGTCTAAATATATTCAATTATTACGATATTGCGCAAATATGCGCTTAAGTTGTTAACTCTATATAAATGTATACACAATAACACTCATTACCACATTAGCACTTTCGGTAATCCAGCGTCATCTTGCTAGTTCTGCACGAAGCACAAGTATTGAGTCTAGGTTCTACATAAAATATGTTCCATCAATAACATTAAATTCAACACGAAACAAAAGCTTATCTAATTTAAGTGCTTTACACTAAATAATACATACTTTTAGAAGTATTTTGCATATTCTAAATCGCCATAATATACTATCTAATTAGAAAGGCTAGTTTACAAAAAAAAAATTAAATGACCCATTTCTACTGAAACTATTTTTAAATGTAGTTGTGATTGGTGATCTCAAAAATCAATTTCAAACATTTTTTCATGGCTACGTTTTTTAAATATGAATTTTTTCATTTTTTCATTTACATTTTATGCGATATCTCAATTCATAATCGTCAGATGGTATCAAGCAAGACATGAATCGAAATGTAATTAAATTGTCAATAATAGCGTAGATCATTGTTTTCAAATCGGCTTAGAAGTTTGAATACAATGACCAAAAATATTTCAAAAAAATCGATTTTTTTGTCGAAAATGCATGAAATTTCATTTTAATCGCCTAGGAAAAATATAAAAAAATCCAAACAAATGATTTTTATTCTTTCGACATAAGAATCGTACTTCTACAAAGATAATAAGGTATTGATGAAGAAAATCTATGAATAAATATTGTAGCTGGATCACTTTAGGTGAAGAAACTTACTGTAAAATTTTAGTATTTTAAGTGTTAAGAAAATTTTTTTTCTATTTGCTTCGTCTTTTGGTCAATATAAGAAGTGGGCAAATAGCCAGATCAAAAAAAATAATTCCAGAACAGAACAAAAGTCGAAGCAAATGAAAATTTATTTTAAAAAAATCTCAAAAATACCAGCACTTTTTCAGCACTTAATTGCTCCCAGCTCTTATACTTATTTACAGAATTTGTTCATTGATATCTTATTTTCTTCGCAGAAGTGCGATTCTTACATAGAAAAAATAAAAATAGTTTTTTTGAATATTTAAATATTTTTCCTAGGCGTTTGGAAACGAAATTCAATGCGTTTTCGAGCAAAAAATCGATTTATTTTGATATATTTTTTATAATTGTATTCAAACTACTTAACCGATTCGAAAATAGTGTTGTGTGCGATTATTGACAATTCAATTGCCTTTCGATAATCTTGCTTGACTCCATTTGACGATTACGAAGTGAGATATGGCTTAAAATGTAAGTGCACCTACCGGAAAAATTAAAAAATTCATATTTAAAAAACGTAGCCATAAAAAAAATTTTGAAATTGATTTTTATGATCACCAATCCAAACTACACTTAAAAATAATTTCAGTAGAAATGGGTCTTTTTGGCTGTAAACTAGTGTAATCAAACACAAACAGGTCACTTTAACGGGCTGTCAAAAACCAATGATGGGTCAAAAAAAAATTTGGATCATATTTTTATTTAGGGGAGACATTTATTTAACGGAAATTAAAATTATGTAAATATTAAAAAATAATTTTGAACTTTATGCCAAAAAAATGGGAGTTCCGCCCAATGTGCACTGGCCACTCTTGTCTCTGATTTGAACAGTCGGAAGAATGCCTTGTCTAGCAGTACGCGCAAGTAAGGTACTACTATTCAGTTGTGGAGGATTCGATGATGTGACCCATGTGAAATCGTGGGTGTTGTGTTTGTACTTGGTGCGTGTACAAAGCTGTGCAAAAGGGTGTGATGCGCTGATCCACAAACTCTGCAACGTGATTAAGACTGGCAGTTGTTTACCCTGTGTCCCTTGTTGAGACAGTTAAAGCAAACTGCAGCATTGCCTATTGCCTCGTTGCGTTGTTGCAGAGATAATTCGATAAATGCTTAGCACCGACCTATGTATATGGTGCCCATTTGATTGGCAGTGTATGCATTCTGCTGCCACGCTTACAAAGGTCTTTGAGACCGATGGCTGCTTACTCCTTTGAGTCGAGTTGCGCTGTTCTGGTTGAGACGCCCTATGTCCTTCCAGAAATTGACAGCGGTGATTGAGGATATTGCAACAATCCTCCCATGTAGAAAGTTTTTCATAACTTTGCTTCTCATCGTACTTTGATTTAGTTTCAGCATCTACCTTATACAGAACAATATGAATCAGTATCGAATTAATAATTTCCTCAGCAGATCCGATTGAGAGCAATGATCCCAGTATGGCGGACGCATTGTCTATGAGCCTTTGCAATGTCATCGCTTCCGGATGCTTCATTGCAGGCAGACCAAAAAGACTTGATATACAATCTTGAAAAATGAGAACGTTGTTGTCGTATCGCGCATCCAATCGTTCTATTGCCTTTGGGTAGTTGTCATCAGTTATCTGGAAAGATTGCACAACCACTAGTGCAGATCTTGACAGACAACACAACAGATAATTGAATTTATCTATCGTGGGTATGTCAGGGTCGTTGTGTACCAAATTGTAGAATGAACTTTTAAACCGTTTAAAAGTTGCGTATTTGCCGTCAAAGTGAGGCAATCTAAGTTTTGGCAATCTATTCGTGTGAACAACTCCTGGACTTGTGGTATTTAAGTCGTCTACTCCACATTGTTCATTTGGTGGGCGCTTCTTGTGTATAAGTGATGTGAGGCTAACCTTAGACGCAATGAATGGTTCTTCTTGATTTGCTCGTTCGCTATCTATGCACCATACATTTTCTATTTGTGTCTGAATTTGAGTTGGCTGACGGTAGTGGAATTCTAGAATCTGGAGTCTACAAGTCTGCACGTCTGCATCCTCGCGATTTCCACTTGACTTTACCCTATCATGAATGTTTTTAATGTGTTTCTCAAACAGGGTCCGTTGGGAGCGGAGATTAACTAATTTTGCTTCATTTGTCACTGTTTGACTTGTCGAGGTTTGATATGTTAAGTTATCTTCGTTGTTACCCATTCTGTATCATGTATGTAAATAACTAGCAATGTCGATAAATTTATTATACGTTCGGTAGAGACGAACGTACCGACATACATACAGATGTGTGTGTGTGTGTATGTATAAACGGTAACTCAGATTTTTGTGCTTTAGCGTTTGCCAAATAACTTGTACTTGCGGTTCTTTTTCAATGCCAGCTCTGAAAAGTGTGTGGAGAGTTGAAGAAGGGGGGTGAGGTTGCGATGTCCATGTGCCGGGCTAAGTTAGAGATGAAGTTTGGATCTGTCGATGATTTGGTGCCAGGTGTGAAGGAAAATGCGTCGCTTCACGTTACAAATGTTTCTTTATTCGTAGCTTCGTGCCGATGTTCGCTCTGTGGCGGTTCTAAGCTTACTGATTAAGTGATATTTTAAAAAGGTCTAATGCAGTCGAGAGAGTAATGAGTAGGATAAAGAGAGAGAATAAAATGAGAGGAAGCCTGGCCTTGCCAGCCTGTGGTAAATTCATACAGAGACTATAAGGGACACAAATTTTTGCATGCACATAGGTGTATACCCTACCCAGATCAAGTTTGTTTCAGATGTGGAAAATTTTTCCTGTACTGTAACAGCCACAATTTTAAAGTTAGAGCCTCGTGGCTTAATATATATTATCCTAGGCCTTATATCTAACTACTCTCAAAAGGAAAATAAGGAAAATAAGCACCAGAGTTGTTAAACAATTTTGCTTATGGCAGCAGGCAGCTGGCCGCGTGTGAGCGCGCGTGTGTGTGTGTGCGTTTGTCTATGTGAGTGTGTTTGTATGTGTGTCTCAATTTAACAGGGTATTTTGTAGTCGGGAAACTCGACTACAACGCTCTTACTTGTTTTTAATTTTAATTTTGTTGTTCTAATGTACAATTTGTTGCAACTGTTTTCTGCATTTCCATTGCATGGTATCTTGTAGATAGCATTACTCCTATCGGCTATGGCTATTTTGGACTTCGTCTTATAGAAAAAGTTTCTCATTGTGCTGTTAGGTTTGTGGGCTAATTGTATGTCTTGTTTTTTGAAGCAGTCTGAATGGGAGAACTGTTATGAAAGCTTAGGAACATAAGTCAAAGACTTGTAAATTTGAGGTTGCTGTTTCCTTCTAGAAATTGGTTGGCCGTTCTTTTCAATCAGCGATAAGATCTATGAACTTAATAGCAGTACGCCATAAACTTGCTAGCTCTTAGCGACAATTCTTTGTTAATACTGTTAGGATGTGGAACCAACTACCAACCAACATAAAGAATATCAGTAGTGCAACGCAAACTAGATATTTCAATTAAGAAATTATTTTTTGTTTGTCTGATAATATTTGAATACTAGAAAATAAGATGTAAACCAAAGAATTAAGCAAGATAAGTCAATTTAAAATCAATTGTCTTGCTTTTGTGACTGCTGTTGTTAAGTATATACTTGTAGCACCAGGAATTTTGTTGTCAAATAAATCTAAATCTAAACCTAGGGTTCAGGGGTTCTAAGAACCGGTCCGCGAACCGAACCTTAGACTTTACAACGGGCTCCAACCCCCGGACCAAACCTTCTGCAAAATTTGACATTAAATTTATTTGGGTACGCTTGCATGTACGCCACAACAGAGTCAACAATTAGAAATATAACAATACTGAAAGTCGGTCAAACCCGACTATGAAATACATACTTTGCTTAGTATTTTCTGTGTTATTTTAGATTGATAACCATCAAAGCCGATTGTGTTAGTCGTTTAGACCGGTCGATAATTGGCATAAATGTGCAAATTATTTTAGAGGGCGAACTGAAGATATATACACTAGCATTGAAGGAAGTCCATAACCAGCACACGAGCGCCAATCTTACATCAATTATAGTCGACGTCTTACAGTCGTACAATGTATCTATGCTTCAGGTGTACACCTATACAGTTGACAACGGAGCCAACATGGTTCGTGTATATATAATGGAAAACATTTGCAAAGCTGAACTGGATGATGCTGAGGGTGAATGCAGTTGCGACGCACACAGTATGGTATATATGGATTTACAGGATAATCAGATAACTACAATACGTTGTGCAGCGTATACGCTTAATTTAGTTGCCTTGGATTTCTTTAAAGAATTACATATTGATATGTCCAGAATTAGATTAGTTTGCAAAAAACTACGAACTCCCACATGCCTTAATTTGTTGCTTGCAAGCAATTTAAAGAAACCAATTGTCGACTGTCTTACAAGATGGAACTCTACATTTCAAATGTGCGAACGCCTACTCGATCTCAAAGATTTTTGCATTGAGCATTCGAGCGATATAAAGTCGTTACATTTAAGCCAAGCAGAATGGCGAAAAGATGCCGTTTTTTCAGTACTACGTCCACTGTATGACGCTTCCTTAAAACTTCAGAAATCTGATCTCCTGCCTAGCGACTTTTTTGTTATCTGGTCGATGTTGTCCGACAGAGTCTCAAAATCACCAGGCAGGTTTACATACTTTGTTAAAAATTCTAGAAAGACGTTCCGAATTTGTCATAAAATCTCCACCCATATTAGCCTTTGTTTTTCTAGATCCTCGATTCCAAATTAACTGATTCGCAAAAGCAACAACACCAAACAACACATTCGTAATATTTTTCATAGACTTCAAAGCTTAAACAATGTTGAAGTTCCGAATTTGGCTTTGTCATTATCTATTTCAGAAGATGACGATGTAGAAAGTTATCTCCGCAATGTTAACGAACAGCAAAGTGTTTCAAAAAATAAAACGATTAATGACATCATTAGAGCCTTCGATGGCATTGGTAGAGAACCGTCTAAATCCAACATTTTAAAGTTTTGGACATCTCATCAATGTAATCAGCTTAAAGCTGTTGCGCTAACTGTCTTATCAGTGTCATCCACTCAAGTCTCAGTTGAAAGAGCTTTTCCACCTTAAAATTTATTTTGTCTGATCAAAGAAGTAGCATAGACAGTCAACAGTCGTTACACTTAAGTAAACGATAATAAAATAATAAAAAAACGGAATATTTTTTTTGTATATGAATAAAATTTATGGTTATTTTAAATATATTGGGTAAAACGTGCAACGAACCAAGGTTCGAACCAAAACCAAAGCCCGAAAACCTCGAACCTCAAATTTCCGAACCTTAACCGATGGTAAATTTTGGTTCGAACCTGCAAACCTGAGGTTCCGAAAATTTTTTTGGGTTTGCAGCCCTGTTTTATACACTTGAAAAGTGTATTATAATTTTGCCCAAGAGTTTGCAACGCATAGAAGGAATCATCTCCGACCACATAAAGTATATATTTTCTTGATCAGCATGACGAGCTGAGTTGATTGAGCTTTGTCTGAGCTGTTTCTACGCAAACTAGTCCCTAAGTTCTTAAGCTATCGAGCTGAAATATTGCACAGTGTCTTCTTTTGGCTGCACGCTGCTAATATGTCGGAACCGCCCGGATCAGATGACTACTTCTTGTTGCTGCCATAGAAACGATCGTTCGAAATATGGGGTTTTGTGAGAAAAAATTGTTTGTTTTCAATGTTAGCGTTCTTAAAATCGGTCACTATTAAAATTAAATGTTTTCAAACTGATCTGCGAAGTTTGGTCGAAATCGCTAACCTTTGGAGCGTATTAAAGTTCGGAACAGACGAAGTTAGCTTTCCTTTCTCGTTATACCCTTGCAAAGGGTATTATAATTTTGGCCAGGAGTTTGCAACGCATAGAAATATTCATTTCCGACCCCATAAACTATATATATTCTTGATCAGGGCGACGAGCTGAGTCCATTAAGCTTTGTCCGTCCGTCTGTCTGTCCGTCTGTCTGTTTCTACGCAAACTAGTCCCTTAGTTTTGTAGCTATCGAGCTGAAATTTAGCACAGAGTCTTTTTTTGACTGCACGCTGCTAATATGTCGGATCCGCCCGGATCGGATGAATACTTCTTGTAGCTGTCATAGAAACGATCGGTCGAAGAGTCAATTTTACAACTTTCCTAGTAGGCGTAGGAACTTTTCTAGTAAAATAACTGTATGATATGTGGCAGTCGAGTTTGAGCTACGAGACTGAAAGGAACTTATTTGTTTGTTAATTAATGTGCTTAAGTTGTTAAAACCAATATTGCGACCAATAAAATCAATCAAAATACCACGAGAGTCTTCAATGTCCCAGGAGCAACGACGACAGGCGCCCCGGATATCAACTCGAAATGCTAGCCGACTGCCCGCTATTCGCGAAGAAAATCTAGCATCTCGTCCAGTAGAGCGGGAACGTGATGAAGGCAAGAACTTGCAAGGGTATAAAAACTTCGGCACGGACGAAGTGAGCTTAGCCTTCTCGTTTTCTATTCTATTTAGAAACATGTATTTAACAAAAAAATTTACACTAGAAGCGAGGTCTAGCGTGGATGCAATTTTTACAGTCCATCAAAGTTGGAAATTATGGTACAAAAGTAGTACTTTAGTAAAACAATAACTCAACTAATTTTCAAAAGAAAATTGAATTTTTTCTTTAGAATTGATGCATCTTTAACAAATAAAAAAAACAGATTCCAATCGGAATATCCGTTTGGTTTTAATACGTTCCCGAACGTGACATTTGAAACCAAAAAAAAACAAAATTTATGAGTTTGAAAAATTGTTCAACTTTGAACCACTGTAAAAACCAAAATAATTGACCAAATTCAATAAACTAAAGTTTTTAATATATTATATTATATTATAATTTATTCGGTCAAAAAAAATGTACCATAAATTTTTGATTTTTGCAACGCTAAATCGGCCAAACCGGCCACTGTGCGGAGCTTCGAAGGCAGCTTATAAATTAAATTTTTACCATTTGTAAGCCCCTTTTTCCCCTTCAAACGACCAACAGGCCCAGCGGGGTTACATTGCTACCGATATCAATCATTTACAAGCCTTAAATCACTCGATTTAATTGCAAAATAGCCTAACTAAAGCCCCGCCATACAAAACAATTCACATTTTCTAGCCACCTATATCCGCTCTCTTCTAACACACGCAACCCCCAACACCACCACCCAATTCGCAAAATTCAAATGTGCGCGCCTTCAACAGCTGGCTAAGCAAACTGAAGAAACGAAGCGACCGAGCAAACGTTGAGTCTAGACTTAGATGGTCGTTGACGAAGGTCTATGCCAAAGCTTAGATCGCTAGGGTTTACAAGGAATAAAAAATGAAATGTCCCTGTAAAGGTAATTTAGTGTTTCATGTCCTTTTGAAAGCCGTTCATCCGTTACGTTTTGAATTTGAATGATTAAGATATTGTTGAACACTAACACTGTCGTGTGTGTAAAGACTTCAATATGAGCAGCCAGACATTCATTCGAGATGTGTGATCAGTGTGGACCAGTCCTATCATTAAACAACTTAAACCATGTAATTTACTAAACTGTAAATAAACTGTACATAAATGCTTAAACTACTCTACGCACATGTGAATTAAATTGGATCACCCGGAACCTTCAACAACTTCAGAAGTGGGATAATCCATAAAAGCCTACAAGAAAAACATTTTTTACATTTCTGTACATATGCGAGTATGTGTGTACCCAGCAAACAATTTCATATAAAAATACACGTTTTGTAAGCTTTCAAATGTAAGCAAATCAGTTAAATTAGAGTTTCAATTAATTTAGCGGTTTCTCAGTTCTTTTGAGAATACATTATGTCTTGAACATTCTTTATGTTTTTTCATTATTAATCCTAAAGGCCGGTTCTGAGAAGAGCGGAAAATTTAGCTCGCTAAATTGCACATAATAAATTTATAATATTAATAATAAATATATAAGTCAAAGAGACCAAATACAGAAACGGCCACACTGGGGATCAGCTGTTTTGTTTTGTTTACAAACAAAAGTTGAAAGTGTTTTTTTTTTTCAAAAATAGTTTAATTAAGCTGGGCAACAGGAACGCAGATATGTCTGTTGATGGAGGTAGCGGCATCAAATTCCGGTTCAAGGCGTTGGGCGAGGATCAAATTATTGCCCGTTTGAGACACACTTGGAGTAGGTGCAGATCGAGAAGGCGGCCTACAAGTCTATTTTACGGATATTGGGAGATGATATGCGTCCTGCCATCGTCTTAATGGGGTCGAGCATGTCGTCAACAAGGCTGATCTGTATGAGATGTCGGGCATAATCCCGGACTTCTACTTGAAGGATTATTTGGAAGTCTGCCGTTCGGGCAACTGTAATCGTTTGGAGAAGTTTGTACAAGAGATTGGGTCATCGGCCTACAGTGTGGGTCAGCTGAAGCAGTTTGTGGAGTACATAGTGCTTCATGCGGCCCTGACGAATGCCCGGATATGCGACAACATGGGGGGTAGTAGCACTTTTGAAGCTTGATTCAAAGTTGGTTGAATATGCATTTCTTTGTAGGAATGCTGCTATCGTCTCCAGGACGGCGGCTCGGAGTATCTGCAAATCATGGACTTGGGCTGTGCCATCATTTTGGCTCTCAAGTGAAACGCAATGCTAAAGATTGGAAAATATATTTTTAGTTTTCATACAAAATTATTGTTTTACTTGCCGTAAATTCAAAATTCTGCTCCTGGCGTTCACGTTTGACGATGCTGTCGCATCGCTATCCAACTCTATTTTTAGCTGGTCCGCGGTGGTGGTAAACTGGATGACCGAGTTTGGATGTCACCACCTGTTTGTTTGGCATCCACCGAGTGCGGACGCTTGCGTCCGTTGGCATAGGAGACGATTTTAGGGGTATGGCACTCCAGTGCTGATTTCGTAACTTTCTTGGGCTGATTTGTGGCCCTTAGCTAATAGTTTCCTCACGATTGAATCTCTCGGTGCGTTTTCTTTTGGGTTCATGTTTCCCGTGCATTGTCGATTTTGACGTCAAAAAAATGAGCTGCTTATATTTCCGCCATGGCATCAGCTGTTCATTCAATCCACTCACGACCCACACCGCTATCGATACGTCAACTATCGATAGGCCAATTGTCTATTTATTTAGCGCGTCTCAGAATACAGAAACGAAATTCCGCCGCGGAAAGTTTCCGCCACTGTTTTTTTTATATGGAGTGCGTCATAAAAATTTATTTTCCGCGCTTCTCAGAACAGGCCTTAAGCAAAAATTGAAATTTAATTAATTTTCAGTTTGTTTGTTTACTAAGAATACATTTCGCTTTGAATATTCATTTTGTAAGTGTTCTATAGGTTTTTTATATAAGTAATAATAAATAAATATTTAAAATAAATTTGAATTATAGCGTTTTAGTTTTTTCATTTACATTTAAGAAAAAGGAACTTGATGTCTTTTAATTGAGAGAAGCAAAAAAGGAACATAACATTGAAAAAAGATTTCAAGGCAAATACATCATCTTCCTTGCCTCCATTTTTGCAAGTAAAAGTTTCTGCAATAGAATTTAAATATGAATGTAAATTATTGACTATAAACTGAATGAAAGTTAGAAAAACTTACGACGAATGGCAGTGGCGACAGTGAAGGCTCGAATGTACTGCTTAACCGCAGTACCTCTCCCCGAAAAATTTTCTGCAACTCCGTCATCCCCGCTGTTCCACAAATGTTGGAAAACTTCGTTGGCGCAGCGCACAACAATTCTTGATTTTTTTGCTGCCGACATTAATCAAATTTACAAGCGCACGTAATATTTCATTTAAATTGAATTTTTTGATTCTTTGCTCTTCAGCAACCACAGCTGGAATGACTTATACACAATTTTTTTGCTCGCCTTCGCTCAAGGCTAACTGTAAATTTTTTTCACTTCTTCGCTTAAAGTGAGCTGTAATTTTTTTCCTTTTCCCTTGCACACAAGAAGGCCAGCTGCATCTGCCTAGCATTCCAAGCTAAGTTTTGTCGAAAGAGAGTGAGAGTAAGAGCACGAAATTTATATTTTGTGTCATGCCTGCTCTCGGTCGACGAAACAACATGCGCAAATCACTTACAATAGCAAATATTTTGTAAATGTCGGAGGCTGCCATACGACAACGCTTGCACAAGCAATCTTAAAAAAGCTTGGTTTGCAAGCCGCTTGCTAAATTGCTGGCTGGGTAGTGAAGAACATTCGACACAGAAACATACAGACACTTATAACCTGTTTATACACACAAAAAACATCATGATAAATGCCCTTCAAGGTATGCTAACTTTATTTTTTTAACATTTATATATTTGAACTGAGTTATAGATAGTCAGATATCGCAGCGTCATAAATATTTCACACTTTACATTCACTTAGATTGTAGGAGCAATTAAGGGAATTCAAAATTAATTAGCGTTAAGTCATATACAAAATAAAATGTTTGTCAATTTTTAATGTACATTTTTATAGCAGACTTTGAAGGGCATTTATCATGATAATTATTTTGAGTATAACCAGGGTATTAGATAGATACACGAAAATCTCCAGAAAAAATTTTTATTGCGACACACAAAAAAATTTAACTATGGAAAATGTCGAAATAATTGCTTGGCTTAACAGCAAACAAAATGATTTCAATTCGCAAACTTCATTTAGGCAATTGCGAAAGATTTCTATGGAAAATGGAGCCAAACTAAATGACCTGGATGAGGAAGCTAAGAATGTTCGACGTCCAACCACTTCCCACTTACATCCCTCCCACTAACCACCCAGTTCCCATCCACTTCCCACCCACTTCCCACGCACACACCGCCCACTTCCCACCCATTTCCCATCCGCTTCCCACCTACATCCCACCTACTTCCCACCTACTTACCACCCACATCCCTTCCACTTCCCACCCACTTCCCATCCACATACCACCCAGGTGGGGGTGAATTTTCCGTTTCATACAACAGTTTTCCGTGAATTTTCCGACTTTGGGGTTGAATTTTCCAAAAAAATTTAAGTCACGTTGTTGAATTTCCATGTCGATCTTTGAGACTTTGATCTTTGAGTTTGAACTGCAACGGATGAAAATCAAAGAGGTTTCATACAACAGTTTTCAGCGAATTTTCCGACTTTGGGGTAGAATTTTCCAAAATTGGTAAGTCACGATTCTAATATTTTATTATGAGTAACTTTGAAAATGAGTTTGGAGCTAATCGCTGGCAACTAAACTTTCGCCCACGCAACCTTGACCGCCCACTTTCCACCCAGGAGGGGTGAATTTTCCGGAAAATTGGTATGCAATTATTGTTGAATTTTCATAAAGATCTTTGAAAATGAGTTTGAACTTGATCGGATAATAAACAAACAAGTTTCATTCAAAAGTTTTTCGCGAATTTTCCACATTTCCCGAAAGAATTTTCCAAAATCCGTTTTTAATACTCACTTTCAGCAGAAGATAAAACAACTGTGAAAAATTAAGCATCCTAACTCTTATGGTTTTTGCTGTGCGACGGTCACCAGTGAGTCAGTCAGTCAGTTTGAACTCTTTTATATATATACTAGCATAAACCCGTCGCGCTTCGCTGCGTCGCCATCAGTAAAGTGAATTATTACCGTTATCGTTATCGTAATCGTAATCGTAATCGTAATCGTTATCGTTATCGTAATCGTAATCGTAATCGTAATCGTAATCGCAATCGTAATCGTAATCGTAATCGTAATCGTAATCGTAATCGTAATCGTTCTCGTTCTCGTTCTCGTTCTCGATATCGTTCTCGTTCTCGTTCTCGTTCTCGTTCTCGTTCTCGCTCTCGTTATCGTTATCGCTATCGTTATCGTTATCGTTATCGTTATCGTTATCGTTATCGTTATCGTTATCGTTATCGTTATCGTTCTCGTTCTCGTTCTCGTTCTCGTTCTCGTTCTCGTTCTCGTTCTCGTTCTGCGAAGTTTGGTCGAAATCGCTAACCTTTGGAGCGTATTAAAGTTCGGAACAGACCAAGTTAGCTTTCCTTTCTCGTTAAACCCTTGCAAAGGGTATTATAATTTTGGCCAGGAGTTTGCAACGCATAGAAATATTCATTTCCGACCCCATAAACTATATATATTCTTGATCAGGGCGACGAGCTGAGTCCATTAAGCTTTGTCCGTCCGTCTGTCTGTCCGTCTGTCTGTTTCTACGCAAACTAGTCCCTTAGTTTTGTAGCTATCGAGCTGAAATTTTGCACAGAGTCTTTTTTTTGACTGCACGCTGCTTATATGTCGGATCCGCCCGGATCGGATGAATACTTCTTGTAGCTGCCATAGAAACGATCGGTCGAAGAGTCAATTTTACAACTTTCCTAGTAGGCGTAGGAACTTTTCTAGTAAAATAAAAGTATGTATGATATGTGGCAGTCGAGTTTGAGCTACGAGACTGAAAGGAACTTATCTGTTTGTTAATTAATGTACTTAAGTTGTTAAAACCAATATTGCAACCAATAAAATCAATCAAAATGCCAAGAGTGTCTTCAATGTCCCAGGAGCAACGACGACAGGCGCCCCGGATATCAACTCGAAATGCTAGCCGACTGCCCGCTATTCGCGAAGAAAATCTAGCATCTCGTCCAGTAGAGCGGGAACGTGATGAAGGCAAGAACTTGCAAGGGTATAAAAACTTCGGCACGGACGAAGTGAGCTTAGCCTTCTCGTTTTCTATTCTATTTAGAAACATGTATTTAACAAAAAAATTTACACTAGAAGCGAGGTCTAGCGTGGATGCAATTTTTACAGTCCATCAAAGTTGGAAATTATGGTACAAACGTAGTACTTTAGTAAAACAATAACTCAACTAATTTTCAAAAGAAAATTGAATTTTTTCTTTAGAATTGATGCATCTTTAAAAAATAAAAAAACCAGATTCCAATCGCAATATCCGTTTGGTTTTAATACGTTCCCGAACGTGACATTTGAAACCAAAAAAAAAACAAAATTTATGAGTTTGAAAAATTGTTCAACTTTGAACCACTGTAAAAACCAAAATAATTGACCAAATTCAATAAACTAAAGTTTTTAATATATTATATTATATTATAATTTATTCGGTCAAAAAAAATGTACCATAAATTTTTGATTTTTGCAACGCTAAATCGGCCAAACCGGCCGCTCGGCTGTGCGGAGCTTCGAAGGCAGCTTATAAATTAAATTTTTACCATTTGTAAGCCCCTTTTTCCCCTTCAAACGACCAACAGGCCCAGCGGGGTTACATTGCTACCGATATCAATCATTTACAAGCCTTAAATCACTCGATTTAATTGCAAAATAGCCTAACTAAAGCCCCGCCATACAAAACAATTCACATTTTCTAGCCACCTATATCCGCTCTCTTCTAACACACGCAACCCCCAACACCACCACCCAATTCGCAAAATTCAAATGTGCGCGCCTTCAACAGCTGGCTAAGCAAACTGAAGAAACGAAGCGACCGAGCAAACGTTGAGTCTACATTTAGATGGTCGTTCACGAAGGTCTATGCCAAAGCTTAGATCGCTAGGGTTTACAAAGAATAAAAAATTAATTGTCCCTGTAAAGGTAATTTAGTGTTTTATGTCCTTTTGAAAGCCGTTCATCCGTTACGTTTTGAATTTGAATGATTAAGATATTGTTGAACACTAACACTGTCGTGTGTGTAAAGACTTCAATATGAGCAGCCAGACATTCATTCGAGATGTGTGATCAGTGTGGACCAGACCTATCATTAAACAACTTAAACCATGTAATTTACTAAACTGTAAATAAACTGTACATAAATGCTTAAACTACTCTACGCACATGTGAATTAAATTGGATCACCCGGAACCTTCAACAACTTCAGAAGTGGGATAATCCAGAAAAGCCTACAAGAAAAACATTTTTTACATTTCTGTACATATGCGAGTATGTGTGTACCCAGCAAACAATTTCATATAAAAATACACGTTTTGTAAGCTTTCAAATGTAAGCAAATCAGTTAAATTAGCGTCTCAATTAATTTAGCGGTTTCTCAGTTCTTTAGAGAATACATTATGTCTTGAACATTCTTTATGTTTTTTCATTATTAATCCTAAGCAAAAATTGAAATTTAATTAATTTTCAGTTTGTTTGTTTACTAAGAATACATTTCGCTTTGAATATTCATTTTGTAAGTGTTCTATAGGTTTTTTATATAAGTAATAATAAATAAATATTTAAAATAAATTTGAATTATAGCGTTTTAGTTTTTTCATTTACATTTAAGAAAAAGGAACTTGATGTCTTTTAATTGAGAGAAGCAAAAAAGGAACATAACATTGAAAAAAGATTTCAAGGCAAATACATCATCTTCCTTGCCTCCATTTTTGCAAGTAAAAGTTTCTGCAATAGAATTTAAATATGAATGTAAATTATTGACTATAAACTGAATGAAAGTTAGAAAAACTTACGACGAATGGCAGTGGCGACAGTGAAGGCTCGAATGTACTGCTTAACCGCAGTACCTCTCCCCGAAAAATTTTCTGCAACTCCGTCATCCCCGCTGTTCCACAAATGTTGGAAAACTTCGTTGGCGCAGCGCACAACAATTCTTGATTTTTTTGCTGCCGACATTAATCAAATTTACAAGCGCACGTAATATTTCATTTAAATTGAATTTTTTGATTCTTTGCTCTTCAGCAACCACAGCTGGAATGACTTATACACAATTTTTTTGCTCGCCTTCGCTCAAGGCTAACTGTACATTTTTTTCACTTCTTCGCTTAAAGTGAGCTGTAATTTTTTTCCTTTTCCCTTGCACACAAGAAGGCCAGCTGCATCTGCCTAGCATTCCAAGCTAAGTTTTGTCGAAAGAGAGTGAGAGTAAGAGCACGAAATTTATATTTTGTGTCATGCCTGCTCTCGGTCGACGAAACAACATGCGCAAATCACTTACAATAGCAAATATTTTGTAAATGTCGGAGGCTGCCATACGACAACGCTTGCACAAGCAATCTTAAAAAAGCTTGGTTTGCAAGCCGCTTGCTAAATTGCTGGCTGGGTAGTGAAGAACATTCGACACAGAAACATACAGACACTTATAACCTGTTTATACACACAAAAAACATCATGATAAATGCCCTTCAAGGTATGCTAACTTTATTTTTTTAACATTTATATATTTGAACTGAGTTATAGATAGTCAGATATCGCAGCGTCATAAATATTTCACACTTTACATTCACTTAGATTGTAGGAGCAATTAAGGGAATTCAAAATTAATTAGCGTTGTCATATATAAAATAAAATGTTTGTCAATTTTTAATGTACATTTTTATAGCAGACTTTGAAGGGCATTTATCATGATAATTATTTTGAGTATAACCAGGGTATTAGATAGATACACGAAAATCTCCAGAAAAATTTTTATTGCGACATGTGTGTCGCAATACTATGGAAAATGTCGAAATAATTGCTTGGCTTAACAGCAAACAAAATGAGTTCAATTCGCAAACTTCATTTAGGCAATTGCGAAAGATTTCTATGGAAAATGGAGCCAAACTAAATGATCTGGATGAGGAAGCTAAGAATGTTCGACGTCCAACCACTTCCCAACCACTTCCCACTTACATCCCTCCCACTAACCACCCAGTTCCCATCCACTTCCCACCCACTTCCCACCCACACACCGCCCACTTCCCACCCATTTCCCATCCGCTTCCCACCAACATCCCACCTACTTACCACCCACATCCCTTCCACTTCCCACCCACTTCCCATCCACGTCCCATCCACATACCACCCAGGTGGGGGTGAATTTTCCGTTTCATACAACAGTTTTCCGTGAATTTTCCGACTTTGGGGTTGAATTTTCCAAAAAATTTTAAGTCACGTTGTTGAATTTCCATGTCGATCTTTGAAAATGAGTTTGAACTGCAACGGATGAAAATCAAAGAGGTTTCATACAACAGTTTTCAGCGAATTTTCCGACTTTGGGGTAGAATTTTCCAAAATTGGTAAGTCACGATTCTAATATTTTATTATGAGTAACTTTGAAAATGAGTTTGGAGCTAATCGCTGGCAACTAAACTTTCGCCCACGCAACCTTGACCGCCCACTTTCCACCCAGGAGGGGTGAATTTTCCGGAAAATTGGTATGCAATTATTGTTGAATTTTCATAAAGATCTTTGAAAATGAGTTTGAACTTGATCGGATAATAAACAAACAAGTTTCATTCAAAAGTTTTTCGCGAATTTTCCACATTTCCCGAAAGAATTTTCCAAAATCCGTTTTTAATACTCACTTTCAGCAGAAGATAAAACAACTGTGAAAAATTAAGCATCCTAACTCTTATGGTTTTTGCTGTGCGACGGTCACCAGTGAGTCAGTCAGTCAGTTTGAACTCTTTTATATATATACTAGCATAAACCCGTCGCGCTTCGCTGCGTCGCCATCAGTAAAGTGAATTATTACCGTTCTCGTTGTCGTTGTCGTTGTCGTTGTCGTTGTCGTTGTCGTTGTCGTCGTCGTTCTCGTTCTCGTTCTCGTTCTCGGTCTAGTTCTAGTTCTAGTTCTCGTTCTCGTTCTCGTTCTCGTTCTCGTTCTCGGTCTAGTTCTAGTTCTCGTTCTCGTTCTCGTTCTCGTTCTCGTTCTCGTTCTACTTCTAGTTATAGTTATAGTTCTAGTTCTAGTTCTAGTTCTAGTTATCGTTATCGTTATCGTTATCGTTATCGTTATCGTTATCGTTATCGTTATCGTTATCGTTATCGTTATCGTTATCGTTATCGTTATCGTTATCGTTATCGTTATCGTTATCGTTATCGTTATCGTTATCGTTATCGTTATCGTTATCGTTATCGTTATCGTTATCGTTATCGTTATCGTTATCGTTATCGTTATCGTTATCGTTATCGTTATCGTTATCGTTATCGTTATCGTTATCGTTATCGTTATCGTTATCGTTATCGTTATCGTTATCGTTATCGTTATCGTTATCGTTATCGTTATCGTTATCGTTATCGTTATCGTTATCGTTATCGTTATCGTTATCGTTATCGTTATCGTTATCGTTATCGTTATCGTTATCGTTATCGTTATCGTTATCGTTACCGCCCCATTTCACTTTATTTCATATTCTATCCTTACAAACCGAAATTCAAGCCAATCGGATGAAAATAATTTTTGCATGCTGAATTTTCCGCGAATTTTCACGTCTGTGGCCGATTTTTCGACATTGGAAAATCACATTTCAAAGTATTTCGTATTCTTTCCCAACAAACCGAGTTTCAAGCCAATCGGATTGCATGCTGAATTTTCCGGCCGTTTTCCTCATGGGTGGATTTTAAAAAATCGGGTAAGCACGTGTTGAATTACCTCGCGTACTAAGCTTACAAACCAAATGTCAATCGGATGAAAAAAATTGTTTTCCGTACAAACTTTTCCCACGCTTTTCCACCCCTTGGGTGTGGACATTTCCAATACCCCGTCTTGGTACTCACTTTCACCACTAATGGAAACGCCTGTCCAAATTTCATCCTTCTATCTTTTACCGTTTGCGCTCTGCGTTGATTGCCAATCAGTCAGTGAATCTGTCAGTCAGGACACACTGTTTTATAATATATATAGAGTAGACGTTGATATGTTTACATTTTTATACCCGTTACTCATAGAGTAAAAGGGTATACTAAAGTCGTGCAAATGTATGTAACAGGCAGAAGGAATCATTTCCGACCATATAAAGTATATATATTCTTGATCAGTATCAACAGCCGAGTCGATATAGCCATGTCCGTCTGTCCGTCTGTCCGTCTGACCGTCTGTCCGTCTGTCCGTCTGTCCGTCTGTCTGTATGAACACCTAGATCTCAGAGACTAGAAGAGCTAGAGCAACCAATTTTGAAATGTAGACTCCTATTGTCTGCACGCAGATCAAGTTTATTTCAAATTTTTGCCACGCCCACCCCCGCCCCCACAATAAAAAATGTTGAATAACTCCCACAACTTTTGAGATATCGATCTCAAATTTAAAACTTACATTAATATTCGCAACATCTATAAGCCCTCCAATTTTCATCAAGATCGGATGATAAATAGCCGAGTTAAAAAATGTTGCATACTTTTCGGCTGTCCTGCCTCAGACACACAGGAAGGCTATTCAACGTTTCTTTCCGTGAGTAACGGGTATTTCGAAGTCGGTTAGAGCCGACTTTAACTTACGCTCTCGTTCTACATATTTTTAAGCGTGTGATGTACTCGGGATTCATTTGAATGACAATAAATGAATTGCCAATAAATATAGCATAATATTTTCTGAATTATTTCAGATTAATATTCATCAAAGCCGATTGTGTCAGTTATCTAGACCGCTCGATAATTGGCATAAATGTCCAAATTTTTTTTAGAGGGCGGACTGAAGATTTATACACTACACTGAGAAAAATTGTTTACCTAAAATCTATATTAAAAATCTCCTTTTCAAGAATCTTCTAAAAACCAGATTGAAAAACCTTGAAATGAGCTTTGAAATCTCAAAAACAAGATTTATCATCTTGCAACTTATCAAAACTACAACGGGTTTGTGTAAAGCTTCAGGTGAAAAATCTAATATGATATGTAAAGATTTATTTTGTAAAAAAAAACAAACAAAATAAACAATTTTCGGTTGCAATGCAACTGGGACTCGAACCACAACCTCGTCGTTCTAAGGCACAGTTGAAGAATTTACACCGTCGAGATTTCTGCCAGCTGAGATCTTATACTGCGAGTAGTGGCGCCTTAAAAGTGAACGAACCAAGGCTCGAACCAAAAACCAACGCCCAACAGCCTCGAACCTCAAATTTCCGAACCGTAACCTTTTATAAAATTTGGTTCAAATTTGGTTTGGTTTGTGCAGTTAAGTCTGTCTGCCTGTCCGTCCGTCCGTATGAACGAAGAGATCTCAGAGATGGTAAGAGATAAAGGTTTGACATGTATGGGACATATATTTCTTATACTTGCAGGCAGATCAAGTTTATTTTCAATTTTTGCCACGCCCCATCGCGCCCCCGCAATTTGGAAAAAACATCATATCTCCTACAGTTTTGATGATAGATGGTTCGTGCTTTCTAGAAATATCTATTACTCAAAATTATTTATCGATTTGCTGAAGGAATGATAAAGATCGGATGAACAATACTTAAGTTATGAGCAAAAAACGGTCAGTTAACACCCCCCACCCACCCCACCCATAACCCAAGCATTGCGTTCAGCAGAAGCAATCTTAGTGAGAGAGAGAGAGAGAGAGAGAGAGAGAGAGAGAGAGAGAGAGAGAGAGAGAGAGACTTAGAGAGCGCACTGCGTTATGCGTTGTGTGTTAACTGGCCGTTTGACTCGTGACCAAATGCGAGCTGCGACATTAAGGGTGCAGAGTATGTTATAGTCGGGCTTGACCGACTTTCTTTCTTGTTTTAATTTGTTGTCAGTACTCGCTTATTAGTGTATTTATGTCGCCATGTAATATATTATGTTAATTGTCCGCACTGTTTACGGTTGCCATCTAATATTATGGTAATTGTTCACACTGCTCACGGTTGCCATGTATCATTATATTAATTAATCAATTTGTCGATCGTTCCGGAGCGCCCCCTCAGGGCGGAAAAAGTAATTTTTTTGCCTTATTTTTAAAAGATTTAGGAAATGATTCCTCCAGTTTTTCCAGCCATTGTAGCACATCCGTCAAAACCTTGTCCGACACAATTTAAACGATCAAGATTCATTTCGGTAACGAAATATTTTACCGTCTCAGCTATATTTTGTGTACTCAGAAAAAATCCGACCGGCAGAGTTCTAGATCGATTGGGATAGAATTTATACCGTTTTTTACTTAAAATTTCAAGTATGTTTTGTTCTTGGACGTACTTAAATAAAGTACGAAACATTATAGAATAGAAAAACGACTGTTAATATTATTAAAATGAGAACAAGCGTTCTAGAATCAAGAACATTTCGTACTTACAGTTAACCAATAAATTTAAGAAAGGATCGTTTTTAGTTCAAGGTCAAACTTCCTTGGATTGAGAACAACAATTAAACTTACAATGCAAGCTCCAAAAACTGTGATGCAGATAATGCGAATTATTTTAAGACGTTCTTAAAATTCCCTCCTGGTCCTAACACTTTGGTTATGGAGTGAGGGTAGATTTCTGACCTACAGTATAAACATCTTGGTCTTTGGTTAATTCATTATCACAGGATTTTGATATAATACAGAGAGATAGTTTTAAGAACAAATTCGGAATAGCCTAGAATTTTATAGGCTTAAACAAAGAACAATTTGTACTTATTTTTTCTAGCATGATTTTGTTTAAAGAATGTTTTAGGGTTGTCTTTCTGTTCGAACTTGATCATGATATTCAACTCAGCCCACACGTAGTGTAGATCTCATATTTAAATATGTAGCCTATGTCGCCATGTGTGTCATAAACATGTCCCCTTATGTAATATTAATAGCCGCAGTGACGAGGATCAGCCCAGCCCAGCAGACACAGCACTTGAAAAGGATCAACCATGGGAACCACTTGAAAAGATCACCGGTCCACACCACTTAATATGCAATGTGTATTCCTCACACGAATGCATTTTTAAATTTATACACGCGCAGCTATCTTACAAATACTGCCTTAGTTAAGTTAGAAGATAAGGGATGAGAAATTCTAAATAAAAGGGACCTCGCTCAGACTGAGCAGGCTAGTACAATTGAAACCTGCAACAAGCGTGCTCATTAAAAGTGTATAAGTACATACATTTTTTGGTCCTTCGAGCCGGATGTTCGATTTTCGCGGAAAATTGTTGTAAGCGCTACACATTTTTTGGTTGATCGAAATCCGTGAAGTGGGTGCGAATATGGGAATATTCGACATAACCATGGCGCATATCAAACCTTATGAGGAGGCGAGATTAAAGGTCAATATGAGTGACCACGCCATGCGGGACGCCGGGCGATCACAACCAAATGATGTGCAGCGGTACACGACGCCCACACATGCTACCGAAGCGGACAGCTTTGGCTCTGCAAACCCAATAGACGAATTGGCAAAACTATTGGATTCACTTGCAGGAAAACTAAGTCAAGCTATTGAAGAAGCTAGCAAATGCTTCATGGAATTGCACACTGATGAAATACTTAAGCACAATTCCAAGATTGAAGTTATGCTTGGGGAGTTGGAAGAAACGCATAACAAGCTGAGGACTATGAATAATCTCAGCCACTTCGACAAGATTCTCGATCTGAGAATAGAGGCCATTACGATGATGGAAATGCTGGATGTCAGAAAGCAGCGTCTAAAAGAGTCAAACGTGGTGAAGCCATTATTACCTCTACCAGCTGCACCGGCAATACAAATGCCCACATTTAGTGGAAACCCCAAAGATTGGCCAACTTTCCATGGATGGTTTAAGCAGGTAGTCCACGAGAGAGCAGACTTCGGGGATGGCGTCAAGATGTATTACCTGAACGCGTGTCTTAAAGGGGAAGCAAGAAATTCACTTACTTCCTCCCTTATGCAAGAACCTTCTTACTATATAACAGCATGGGATCGTATATGTAAGAGAAATGAAGAAGGCTGGAACAGATTTCCAGAACAGCTGAAAGTCAGTAAGCCACATCTGGAACCAGCATGTACTTCAGTTAGAGAGACACCTGCAACTCCCAAGAATCCGACTTTCCTGTTATTCAAAGGCACCCCGAGGCGGATAAATAAAAAAGATAAGCTAGCAGAAGATGCTGCTAGTAATGCCCAGGAGGCACCTTCAACATTTTTGGCTGAATCGAAGGTTGCCGACGAATCCATGTGTCTAGCCACCGAATTCCAAACACTGGATCAACAGCTCCAAGGAGAAGATGAGGACAGCATTCAAGACGGGCAACATGCCGAGCAGCTCAAAGGGCAAGTAATGGAGGTGTGTCGCACTCAGCAGGAGAGCGGGCCCACCATGGAGGAGAAGGACAAGGATGTCTTTCAGGCCCGTGAAGAGCTGGCGGTCAACTATGGGCAACAGGAACACGTCGACATGGATGTCATTCAGGCCCGTGAAAATGTTGGATATAATTCCAATAATATGCGCAAACAAGAAATTAATCTGGAGGATGGCAAGCACACAAAGGCGATGCAAGCAAGCAGTCCTTTTAAACTGGAGTCGCTGGCCAATATGGAGTCGTTTGGTAAGGCGGGAGATGCTCAATTGGACTCGCAATTAGAAGATCTTATCGACAACGATATCCTGGCTGACGGCATCAAAGAAGATTCTATCCACATACCAGAGCGTACGGTAGAGGATACCACGACTTTGAGCTCGAGCATCGAGCAACTCACCTTGAAGAGGGATGAACCACAATTTAACCACGGCCGGCTCTGTACAGTGGACAGTGCCAAAACAGACGGACACCGCAGGACTACAATGCGGTCGAAGACCATTGGGGCTTTTAGGGCCATTTATTTCCGAAACTTCTTTCCTATTTTGCAGCAAGGAAATCTATAAGCACGAGCAAAAATGCAGACGAAGTCAGATCGCTTAAACCAACACCAAATCGGTCCGCTTTGGACAAGACAAAGGAACTCCAGCGCCTATTTAGACATTTAATTAGAGCCTATGGTTCTTACGGAAGAGTAAGATACAAACTGGATGAGTGGCTGTCGCGTTTTAGGCCCCCCGAGAATGTTCAAACTTGAACATGATATTCAACTCGGCCCACACGTAGTGTTAATCTCATATTTAAATATGTAGCCTATGTCGCCATGTGTGTCATAAACATGTCTATGTAATAGTATTAAATATTAATAGCCGCAGTGACGGGGATCAGCCCAGCCCAGCAGACACAGCACTTGAAATGGATCAACCATGGGAACCACTTGAAAAGGGCATCCGGTGCACTTAACATGCATCGTGGAAGGCAATGGGTAGTCCTTCCACGAATGCATTTCTATATTTATACACACGCATCTATTTTACAAATACTGCCTTAGTTAAGTTAGAAGATAAGGGATGATAAATTCTAAATAAAAGGACCTCGCTCAGACTGAGCAGGTTAGTACAATTGAAACCTGCAACAAGCGTGCTCATTAAAAGTGTATAAGTCCATACATTTTTTGGTCCTTCGAGCCGGATCTACTTGAAGGATTGGTAGATCCGTGCAGTGTTAAGCGTTTTCCGTGGCTTAGGACAACGGATTCGGTGGTTTTTAATTAAAAACTGTAAATTAATACAACAGGGTCTACTTGGTGACCTAATTAAAAACAATAATCAGACGCGAAACAAACAAGTTCATACATTTTTTGGTCCTTCGAGGCGGATGTTTGATTTTCGCGGAAAATTGTTGTAAGCGCTACACATTTTTTGGTTGATCGAAATCCGTGAAGTGGGTGCGAATATGGGAATATTCGACATAACCATGGCGCATATCAATCCTTATGAGGAGGCGAGATTAAAGGTCAATATGAGTGACCACGCCATGCAGGACGCCGGGCGATCACAACCAAATGATGTGCAGCGGTACACGACGCCCACACATGCTACCGAAGCGGACAGCTTTGGCTCTGCAAACCCAATAGACGAATTGGCAAAACTATTGGATTCACTTGCAGGAAAACTAAGTCAAGCTATTGAAGAAGCTAGCAAATGCTTCATGGAATTGCACACTGATGAAATACTTAAGCACAATTCCAAGATTGAAGTTATGCTTGGGGAGTTGGAAGAAACGCATAACAAGCTGAGGACTATGAATAATCTCAGCCACTTCGACAAGATTCTCGATCTGAGAATAGAGGCCATTACGATGATGGAAATGCTGGATGTCAGAAAGCAGCGTCTAAAAGAGTCAAACGTGGTGAAGCCATTATTAACTCTACCAGCTGCACCGGCAATACAAATGCCCACATTTAGTGGAAACCCCTAAGATTGGCCAACATTCCATGGATGGTTTAAGCAGGTAGTCCACGAGAGAGCAGACTTCGGGGATGGCGTCAAGATGTATTACCTGAACGCGTGTCTTAAAGGGGAAGCAAGAAATTCACTTACTTCCTCCCTTATGAAAGAACCTTCTTACTATATAACAGCATGGGATCGTATATGTAAGAAAAATGAAGAAAGCTGAAACAGATTTCCAGAGTAGCTGAAAGTCAGAAAGCCACATCTGGAGTCAGCAGGTACTCCAGTTAGAGAGACGACTACAACTCCCAAGAAGCCAACTTTCCTGTTATTCAAAGGCACCCCGAGGCGGGTAAATAAAAAAGATAAGCTGGTAAAAGAGGCTGCTAGTAATGCCCAGGAGGCACCTTCAACATTTTTGGCTGAATTGAAGCCTGCCGACGAATCCATGTGTCCACCCACCGAATTCCAAAAACTGGATCAACAACTCCAAGAAGAAGAACATGCCGAGCAGCTCAAAAGGCAAGTAATGGAGGTGGGTCACACTCAGCAGGAAAGCGGACCCACCATGGAGAAGAAGGACAAGGATGTCTTTCAGGCCCGTGAAGAGCTGGCGGTCAACTATGGACAACAGGAACACGTCGACAAGGATGTCTTTCAGGCCCCTGAAAATGTTGGATTTCAGGCCCGTGAAGAGCTGGCGGTAAATTATGGGCTACAAGTGGAGCACGCCGACAAGGACGAAGAAAGCAGCCAAAGAGAAGTGGGAGCTCAACATGATGAGACTCACATAATACCCAAAGCGACTACAAAGAAACCCAACCCATCCAAACCCAAGAAGCAACATTTGAAGCAAGCTGCTTGCTTGCCTCTTAAACTGGAGTCGCTTGCTAATATGGAGTCGTTTGGTAAGGCGGGAGATTCTCAATTGGACTTGCAATTGGAAGATCAAATCGCCAACAATATCCTAGCTGACGACAAAAATGAACTGCCTAATATCACGCTGGAGGGTACAAGACACAAAGCCTGGATTACGAGCTCGAGCATCGAGCAACTCACCGTGGAGAGGGATGAACCACAATTTAACCACGGGCGGCTCTGTACAATGGAAAATGTCAAATCAGACGGACACCGCATGACTAGAATGCAGTCGAAGCCCATTGGGGCCTTTAGGGCCATTTATTTCCTAAACTTCTTTCCTATTTTGCAGTTAAGCAACTCTATCCGCACGAGCAAAGAGGCAGGCAAAGTCAGATCGCTTAAACCAACACCAAATGGGTCCGCGATGGACAAAACAAAGGAACTGGAGGACCAGCTTAGCAACCACTATCAAAACATCATAATTTTATATATTTTAAATGATTACTCAGGGTTCTGGTTGGTGCTTACGTCGATTAGAGTCTATGGTTCTTACGGAAGAGTAAGACACAAACTGGATGAGTGGCTGTCGCATTTTAGGCCCCCCGAGAATGTTCGAACTTGAACATGATATTCAACTCAGCCCACACGTAGTGTAGATCTCATATTTAAATATGTAGCCTATGTCGCCATGTGTGTCATAAACATGTCTATGTAATAGTATTAAATATTAATAGCCGCAGTGACGAGGATCAGCCCAGCCTAGCAGACACAGCACTTGAAAAGGATCAACCATGGGAACCACTTGAAAAGCTCACCGGTCCACACCACTTAATATGCAATGTGTATTCCTCACACGAATGCATTTTTATATTTATACACACGCAGCTATCTTACAAATACTGCCTTAGTTAAGTTCGAAGATAAGGGATGAGAAATTCTAAATAAAAGGGACCTCGCTCAGACTGAGCAGGTTAGTACAATTGAAACCTGCAACAAGCGTACTCATTAAAAGTGTATAAGTCCATACACTTTCGAATTTATAATACTTTGATGAAGAACATTTTGCACTTATTTTGAGTGTAAATCGTGCTGTACTCAAGACCATAACAAACTAATAGAATGACCAAAAAGATTTTATAATAGTTCGAAACGTACTTAAAATATCCCGAAACAGTCTTAAAACAAGTATTTCGGGATTGGAGAAATCATACTTGAAATAAGACTTTTGTACTTGAATCAAGTATTTTCGTACTTACCGTACTATTGACACCGTTTGTACTTGATTCAAGTACAATGCTCTTCGTTTTTTTTTCTGAGTGTGAGTTCATTGACTTCAGCTCTGCAAAGACGACGAGCTCTTCCCGAATTAACATCTGATCTGCAACAAAAAATCGAATGGCAATAGATAACACAGGCCAACAGACATTTTAGTCTAGCCTCCTCGTTGCAAAATTCTGATCCAGCTTTGTGCGCTGATTCTAAAACAGGGCTCAGTTTTTCTCCATCAGCTCTTGTTTTCCAGATATCGCGGAAAATCCATTTTGCTGTATTTTTGGCTTTTAAAAAATTATGTAGATTGCACCGAGCAAAAATATTTGTATTTATGAGTTTTATGAGACAGTATACATATTAATGCAGCCTAAAAAAATCTTAGGAGCAGCATCAGCAAACACAAAAGCGTCGAAATAGGCCATCGAAGAGTAATTTTCATCAAATTATGGCAAATTTTTCAAACTTAATCGTCGTGTACAATCGATTGCGGAGGTAAGACTTTAATTACAACCACTTTAGCATGTAGCCTAAGGGTTCTTCTATTTTCACAAATTTTGTTACACTTAAATCAGCTGTATGGAAGCCGGCTAATCCCGAAAAAACGAATTAAAATTTATGGCAGGACAACGAGATTGATTCATAAAATGTGTATAGGAAATACTAAAATACTACGTGATCTAACATAGACCTTACATTAATTGCCAAGCAAATGTACAATAGCATTCAGGCAGTGCTAGATTTAAACAATTTCTCCTAAATTCATATTTGTTTAATATGAAACAAACTAGCGAAAAATGACACCAAAAACCTTTGGACTATTTTAATTTTCCATATTTAAACAAATGTCTGCCGGAAAGAGATTTCAGTGGAGAGTCCATCAGTGAAACGAATGTATATGTTGAGGAAATTTACCATTCTTATTATTTGGAGGAATGAGTAATGAATACAAGGTAGTGCAAATACTTGCTCTATTTTGCAAGCGAATATGTTTGTGAGTCTGTCACGTCATTTGACGATATAAGTCTTGAGTTGGAAATTTGAGTTTTGTAGTTTTAATTTGGTTTAAGTGGTTACATACTGTCAAGTGCCACAAAAATAATTTTTTCTTAAAAATATTTTTCTGAGAAGAGAAGACTTTTATATTAATTAATGTACAAATTTTTACACATATTGAGATAGCTTTTAACTGTATTTTATCATTTCTTATTTTTAAAAATTATCATTTTGATAGCTGCTCTAGGCGATCTCCAAGAGCTCCACACAAAAAACGCTTTGCAGGGACCACGATATTTCTGGACTTGATAATCTAAAATTAAAAAACCTAACGGATTTCGTTAATCTGTCCTAAAATCTGGAAATTAATCATATTAATATTCAAAAGCCGCTGATTTAAGAGGACAAATCATTTTACCACCGCTTCACATCAAGCTTGACTTAATGAAACAGTTTGTCAAGGCGTTAAACACAAATTGAATTTCAGTTTCTCAGCAAAAAGTTTCCATCACGTGGGACGTGGAATTCGTTAAATCAATGGACACTTTTGAAGTAAGAGCTTGGTAGTTATTTGTGGTTGTAGCTAACAATTTCTTCATGCTCCTAATTTTTAAAAATAAGGATGCCCTATGAGCATTAATCCTAAAAATTTAGATCTAATTGAGGAAGGCGGGGAACGTTTTCGTCAGAATTTGCGAACTATGGAAGCTCGGTATCGCGGAAAATGGTATAGTCATATGTTTGCTGATAACTGCTGGTCTATACAGAGGGACAGTGAGAACTCGACATTGGGAAGAAAATCCCTGATGCGAATCTTTTCAGGAGTCCAGTAATATTAGCTAATCGTAGACATTAGACATCAAAAAATAAGAATGGTAAATTTCCTCAACATATACAATCGTTTCACAGATAGACTCTCCACTGAAAACTCTTTCCGCCAGCCATTTGTTTAAATATGTAAAATTATAATAGTCACAAAGGTCAAAGTCCAGAGATTATGATGAGTGCGGAACTCGTTTGGCCCATTCGTAGCCCAATTCATAAAATTTTGATGTCATTTTCGCGAGGGTGTTTGATATTAAGCAAATTTGAATTTGGGGGAATTTGTTTGAATCTAGTACTGCCTGAATATTATTGTACATTTGCTTGACAATTAATGTAAGATCTATGTTAGATCACGTAGTATTTTAATATTTCCTATACACATTTTATGTATCAATCTAGTTGTCCTGCCATAAATTTTAATTCATTTTTTCGGGATTAGCCGGCTGTAACTTTGTCCATACAGCTGATTTAAATGCAACAAAATTTGTGAAAACAGAAGAGCCCTTAGGCTACATGCTAAAGTAGTTGTAATTAAAGTCCTACCTCCGCAATGGCTTGTACACGACGATTAAGTTTGAAAAATTTGCCATAATTTGATAAAAATTACTCTTCAGTGGCCTATTTGGACGCTTTTAGGTTTGCTGATGGTCGTATGATTTTTTTAGCCTGCATTAATATGTACACTGTCGCTTAACACTCATAAATACAAATATTTTTGCTCGGTGCAACCCACATAATTTTTAAAAGCCAAAAATATTGCAAAATGGATTTTCCGCGATATCTTGAAAGAAGCTGATGGACAAAAACCTTTTTCTTTTCCAGACATATGCTGCTGTCTCTTTTGCTAATGTACTGTATACTGCAGTTTTTCTTATATCTTCACATACATAGGATTTAAGTACTTTAGAGCATACTATATCTATCAGCTCATTCTGTTTTGCGGCGACATGCAATTTTGTTTGCCCTCAAAAGTTCTTTAATGCCTCATCACTAGCTTCAAGTCTCAGAATTAGCAAATCTTGCAATATACCTGAAAACAAGATGAGGCACTTATTCTCCACGTATTTAAAAAGCTATCTCTAATATGTATAATGGCGGTAATTCGGTAATTTTCAATTCAATTTAAATTATTTAGTAGGGGCAGCATATACATATTTTTAGCAAAAGACCTGCATCAAAATTCTAAATTCATTTAAAAAGAAACCACGGATAACAATAACCGCCGCGACTTTGTTGCATGATACTTCTTCATAATTCGCGGACTATCAAAGACATTTTTGTTTCAAAATTTTTGGTTAGTAGGGTTGTATACTAAGCGTTCACGTTACTTCCTGGGTTCCGCAGAGCAGCCATCTAGGTCCATTGTTGTTGGTCCATGTGTTCGCTGACGACCTCAAGCTACGTGCTCCATTTAACGTTCCAAACGTTGCAAAGTGACCTTAAATCTCTGCCCACGCGTACAGTTTCGGCAGAAATATAAGCTGAGCCCAGTGCTCCGAGATTTTTTTTTCGGCAATTGGCGCCAGTCAGTCTCATAATAAAGTGCGTCGCAAATTAACTCGCTTCAAATTGTGAACAACAACAAAACAATGTGAATCGGAAAACGGCAACAAGACGCGCACACAGACTGCGTTTCATGCCCACCACTGCTCTAGTAAGTCAACAAGCCGAAATAAACAAACAGGCTTGATTAATAACCCAAGGCTGATCTTACAACTGAATTTTAAAGTTCAAGTCAGTGCATGTTTTGCACAATTGCATGCACGAAGCTTGGCTATTTTTCAAGCCTTAAGTTCTGGCATCATCTTTCAGCCACATGTGTGTGCTGTTCGGACCTTTGCCCTTCCGCTAAAACCGGAATAATTATAATTCAACGCTTGATAAAAATAAATGTTGAAAATTTTAGCGAGTATCTTACATTTTCTAGGTCTGTATATGTTCAGAGCGTAAATTGAAAAACTCGCTCGCCTTAAATTTGGTAAAACGCTAGGCTGACCGAACAATTCGATTATGTTTTTTTGTTTATGTTTATGTTTTATTTATGTTATAGTAAAAGTTGCGAAGTTGTTCTTTAAAGGTACATTTTAAAGCCTGCTATTAAAATATGTTTTATGTATGTGATCGTATCTTTGTGTACAAGCCTTGTCTTCGTCTATATTGTTTATATATGTTTATATAGGTGTTTATGAGCTAGCTTATTAACTATCTTTGAACTATCACATACAAGTTCACTAGTAAACAAAAGAGAAAAAAAAAACTAAACATAACTCACTTTCTTTGATAGTCGTTAGAATTGAACGCATTCTGTTGGTTTTGTTGTTCACTGCGTGCAATATATAAATAGAATGCTGTATACATAGTAAAAACTGGCAAACCTGACTCATATGGAGAAACTAGACTATCAGCCATGCTCCAATTTTCGCTTTCGCAAAACTTTTTCGATTTCAAACCGGTTTTTGTACCAAATTTGTACTCTAAATCGCAAAAGTTTTACTAAAGCGAGAATGGGAGCATGGCCGTATTCCTAATTGTTGTGTATGCCATCGATATTTGTCGGAAAAAAAATAGTTGAGTTTAATACATTTTGTGTTATGCGTACTACATATGGGGTGTAAGTATGTATGTTAAGGGTAGTCGTAGCAGAGATGGAACCCAAAGTTTTGGTCCATTCGTTAGGTCACTTTTTGAAGAAAAATATCACACAACTTTTAAGGGGTATCCCTTTCTTCTAGTATGAATAACTCCCACATGCAGAAGCTGTGTTGTAAGTTAAAAAGTAGGTTTACGTGTACATCAAATACGCCCTAGAGGATTTTTTCATCTTATCCTAAATGTATAGCTATATCATCCTTTGATTTCCCCTTTTAGCCCATTTACAGTTTCGCGTTGTGTTGAAGCGCCGCCGCCGCTTCCTGTGCCGCATCTGCAGTGCGCCGACGGGTTTGTATGAATTCCACGAGGTACTCAATTCCCCAGGCACAAGCGCATATCATGATGCAGAAGCTCTGCGTGTGTATGCAAATGGGGTAGCTGTCGGTGACGTCACGAATGAGACCTGGAATAGCGAAAAGACAGGCAATTAAAAAGCTCTGCAATGGCTGCTTGACGCACTCACCTATCAGAGGTCCAAACGAGATCACAAATACGGCCTTCCCCACCAGATGCCAGCCAAAGGCTGAGGGTAGCTTCTCCAGCGAGCAATACTCGGAGACGGTTAGGGTGAAGTTACTCAGGGCCGAGCCGCGGAAGAACCCGCAAATGGATAGCCAGATCATTAGCTGGGTCCAGTCCGTTTGCTCAGCCATGACTGCAAACCAATAGAAATTGAACAAATATAATTTACTCCACAGCTGCCTCTTCCTGTACTTACTCGAGCGCGTGATGGCCACAAAAATAATGGAGACCAGAAATATGGTGCGCTTCTTAATGGTGGTCCTATCGAAGATTGGCGGCAGGACTATCCGGGCCGCAATATCTGTGATGGCCGTGATCGACAGACAAAAAGCTACATCCGTCTTTTCGTAGCCCAGGTCAGCAAAGAAGAATGGCGTAACCATTTTGAAGTTCATCTCGGCCACATAGAAAATCGACAGGCCAAACAGCAGGTTGAGGAACATCTTATCCTTAAGCATAGCAATGTCTAGTAAATCAGCGAAGCGTCTCCAGAAGCCTGGCTTTTTGACCTTTTTCTTGGCCTCATCGTCAGCCGCTTCAGTCTGCTTGTCCAGCTCGGTGGGCTTCATTTTTATGAAGCTGTCGCGATGACCGCCCAACACAATACTGCCCGTGGCGGTGCCGACGCGACGCAGTTCGCGATCGTTCCGCTCGAACTCATCGTCGCCCGTATTGAGATGCACTTGCAGTATGGAGCCGGTGAAGTCCATGTAGGAGAGGTTGGAGGTTACCGAAGCCTTGCGACAGCGCAACTGCGTGGCATTAATCTCCGCCTGTGAGGGATAGCCATCACTTCCAGCTCCATGGGCAGCCGACTGTACGCCAGCCAAGGACATGATCCTGGGAAACGTGGGACGCTTGGGAATGCCCAGTCGAGAGCCGTTCATTGTATTCATGGCCATCTCTGAATAGTTCTTACGCATCGATTGCTGGTGGTGCTTGTTAAACAACAATGTGTTTAACTCAGGCAAAGCATCCTCCTCGTTCCCATCCTCTTTAATCACCTTGAACTCTGGAGCAGCCGACGCAGCTGCACCGCCCAATGTCAGTTGCGGCTGAGGCGTGGGCACAGCTGAAATTGTCATCAGCTCCTCATCATCGAACTCCTCCTTCATGTGCCACTTCACCGGCTGCAATAGCACCGATCCCACAGTGGCGTTCAGGGCCACGCCCGCGAGAAGCAGTACGGCACCTCGGAAATCGTAGGCCTCCAGTAGTATACGCACTAGCTGCGGCATGATCAACATTCCCATAGCCGTGCCAGCCATGGACAACCCCACTGCCTGTCCACGCTTATGTTTGAAGTAATGGTTGAGGGCCACAAAGGCCGCCGAAGTGGACAATCCCACTCCGATGCCATTGATTACCGAATACGTGCTAAGTATATGCGCCATGCTTGTGGCGGGTGAGGTAAGGGCCAGCCCCAAACCGCACAGCAGTGAGCCGGCGATGGCCACCTTGCGGTAGGAAAACTCCTTAAGCAGCGGACCCACAAACAGGCCGGAGAAGTTCATGCATACGTCCAGCGCACTTATGATGACGGCGGCTCCAGTGGTGCCAACATCCAGTTGCTTAAGTGTGTCGCCGAAGAGCAGCCCAAACGAAGGTTCTATGGAGCGGGTTGCTAGCTGGAAGCATAAAAAGAAGAGAAAAATAAGGTGTATGTGTGTAGTAAAATTGTATGCCGTCGTAATGATGCCGTCATCGTTAATTTATTTGCAGCATATCTTAAGCATTGCTATTCGGTATCATCGTCTAATATTCGCACATCGAACCCGTATCCCTAACCACACTAATAGCATTTATTATCCTGTTTTGGATTAAGAGGATCTGTTTTCGGATTTACGATTAATTGAAACATCATATAGTCCTGGAACTGATAATGTCTCAAGCCATGTACTGAATAATTCTGTTAGTTCCACAGTTCATGTTTCCATCTTTACTGTAAGATTGTGGTGCAAACTTTTAGGCCGAAAAATTGGGGAAATAATTATAACTAGCGAGACTCCCCAGCCGCAAAAGGCCTCAGATATTTAACAATGCTGATGATACTGCTCTTAAGCCTGGCCACGAAAATGAAAAATGTTTTAACCAATCACCCAAGCAATGCAAAAACGGAAGCTTGATAAAACGTCACCCGGTGTGCCTGTTGAAGGAATGTCGTTTTGTGACTTGACTCGAATTATGTCGAATCTTCTCGACGAACAAATGAAAGATCTTCCTTTGATAGCATCTCCGAAGGAATTAAGCGCGTGAGTCCCAGTAAAGACTGAATTTTTTTTTTTTTGTTTCTTAAATTTTTTTAGATTGGATGAACGATACTCAAGTTATGAGCAATAAACGGCCAGTTAACACCCACCACCACCCATAGCCACGGTATTCCTTTTAACAATGGTAATCGTAGTGAGAGAGAGAGACAGAGAGAGAGAGAGAAACTTAGAGATGAGCGTATAACACCGTATAACGCGTATAACGATTATAACTCGTGAGCAAATGCGAGCGGCGGCATTAAAGGTGCAGAGTATGTTATAGTCGCTTAGCGGCTATAGCGGCTTGACCGAATTTCTTTCTTGTTTTATTTATAAAGAGTTGCAACGCACAACAATAATTTTTTCAATATTTTCGGCCGAAAGGCTTTCTCTCATGTCCGAAAAAATGTTTTTATAAATCGAAAACGATCGCAAGATGTTATGGGCGCATAAAAATATTTCTTCCGAAATTCCTTTTTTACAGTGGTTTTTGCATCTGAGTGTTAAAAAAATTTTGATAAACGCACAAACTCCATGAAAAAGGTATTCTTCGCTAACACGTTTTCGAGCTTCTTCCGAACAACGTTCCCAACTTATCCAGGCGCAAGCTTGAGAGACTGTTGAAGATTGAGAATAAACTGCACTGATTCTAAATAACTTCGAGCTTGCTTCTCTAGTAGAAAAATAGTGCTGGCGATTTTCGAACAATTATTTTCGATATACATCAAATTCTCGATAAGCTCCTCATCCGCAATTAAATTTTGTGCCACTGCGATGCATTTGGATTCTGCGCTATCAAGTTTTTGTAGAACCTAAATAAGTTTTTTTTAAAAAAATGAAGGAAATTATTAAATTTTAGCTATGTACCAACTTAACTTTGAAATCCCGCGCGTCCATCAAAGCTTAAAATATCTGATTTGGATTTTCGTAAAATTCTCTATAAAATATTCCGAATTTTTGGAGCCATGTTTTGCAAATAGCTTAACATGTTAAGAATCGTATTGAGAATTGTACGGCTTAGTCTACCTTCGGTACAAAGCAGGGGCCGGCAAAACACACATGCTCATTTTGGCGTTGCGTGTGTGGGTTATTTAGCGCTTCTTTGTTGTTGCAAAAGAAAGCAGTATAAGCTCGTATACTGTCGGTGTGTCGACGTCGCTGCCGCAGAGCGCTGTTGCATACGCATTAGATAGGGACGCGCCGGACTCTGGTACAAAGTATAAAAAGTTATGCATCGAACTAAAATAGTTTCTTCTGTCCGATAAATTATTCTTGTAAATTGTAAAGGAATGTTCAGGCTGGAATGACACCTGCTTTTTTTCCGACAATTTCTAGCATCAATTTTGCTCTTATGGGAGTCGAAATGGGTGGGAGCGAGATAGACAGTTGTTAAATTCGCCGCACAATTTATTGCTGCTAAGGGCAGAGAAGCCGCCAGAATTGTTTTGGCTAGATACAATATTGTCACTAGACAGCATTTTGCTGTGGCGGCTATTTTTAATTCCATGCAATTAAATTATTTATTTATTTCAATGATAAAAATTCAGTTTTTCATAATGTTTATTTCTATTATATTCATTTTCTAAAAAATAATAATTTTTCCTTTGAAAAAAGCAAGTTGTTTACGGCTCACGAAGACCAATAGGTTGCGCATCTTGTGTGAACATTTGGCTAGCAAAGCCACAACGGACATGGTTAAATAAGGAAGTACTTCCTTCTATGCGCTTACAGCATCAGACCTGATTACCCTCTGCAAGGCGTAAAAATGCAATATAAAAGAAATTGTCTTCAAGCACCTAGGTTACCCATTCTTTGATTACCTGGGTATTTGCGCCGAGAGGACCTGGCTCGCCGTCAACACCACTCCAGCCTATCCCCCATACATACTCCTATTAAACACGCTATTAGGCATTACAATGGGTCTTTAGTTGATCACGGCCTCAGCCGAGCAGCCGCTTTAACCTTACCTATTCATCCTGACACCCTATTAAAACACATTACATTTTTTACTTTTAAATGTTGAATTAAATCAGATGTCAACAAAAGTCAGTGTGACCTTTGTTGTTGAAAATACCGAAAAAATCGGCTGGAAACACTAGATTCTCAATGAACTTCAGGATTTATTTTGGTACGTTAAATAAGTATGCTCCGTGTTCTTCAAATTCGCCCGACAATATTGATGCTAGAAATTGTCGGTAAAAAAGCAGGTGTCATTCCAGGCTCAACATCGCAAGAAATTGTTGAAGCATAAAAATAGTAGATACAATATTTATTTTTGATAGTTGTTTTTGCAACCTAGTTTCCAATATTAAATAACAATCAAATGTGTTTTCGTACTCTTTTTTTTAGTATTCATGCTTAGTTTTCTTTACAAAAATTTAATATGTAATAAAAAAAAATATTTCCACCCCGTCTGGGAATCGAACCTGGGTATCTTCGATTCGTAGTCAAAAAAGTAACAGCTTAGCCACGATACTTACAATATTAGTACAGAAAAAATTCCAGTTTTAAGAAAAAACGAGAAAGCCAAGCTAACTTCGTCTGTGCCGAAGTTTTTATACCCCTGCAAATGCAAACGTCACAGTTTATGAACGCTTAAATATAAATCAAAAAGATAAACATTTGATTTCGACCAAATTTCGCGAATCTTTTTGAAAACATATCAAATTAACAATCGCCGAGTTTAAGAAAGATACAATTGGAAACAAAAAAGTTTTTCTCACTAAGACTCATTTTCCGAACGATCGGTCCTATGGCAGCCTTAAAATATAGTCATCCGATTTTGACCAAATTTTGCGAATATATTTGAAAGCATATACAATAAGTAATCAGTGAGTTAAACGACGCTAACATAAAAAACAAAAAAAATTTCTTGCTAAGACTCATTTTCGACCGATCGGCCCTATGGCATCCATAAGATATAGTCACCCGATGTCGATCAACTTTTTCAAATTAGTTTGAAAGCGTTAAATATTAATAATCCCCGACCTTAAGAACGATTTACCTAAAAACAAAAAAATTTTTTGTCACTAAGACCCATTTTCCAACCGATCGGTCCTATGGCAGCTATAAAATATAGTCATCCGATTTTGACCAAAGTTTGCAAATCTGTTTGAAAGCATATAATATTAATAATGACCGAATTTAAGGACGCTAAGGCTGGGATGACACATTCAATTTTTACGAACAATTATTGTCACAATTTTTTGATAATGGGGAAACGTCGTTGGAGTGAGCGAGACAAAGTATTATTGAATTCGCCTCACAATATTGTTGATGAGTGACTGAGGCATTGCTGCTGCCGGCAGCGCAGTAGCCAAAATTGATTCTACTAGATTCAATATTTGTAACAACTCGGTTGACATATAATGGATTTGGTAAATCTAGGAGATTTCCATATTGTTATTAGATATTATAATTATTTCAATGCTCAAAATGAAATCGCGAAAGAAGAAAAAAAAAAGTTTTCTTCAAAGAGAAGCAGACGGTATATTTGAATTTAATATACAAGGCATATTGCATTTTGGTGATAGAATAATTATCCGGAAGAGTTCAGCCACAAACATCATAAAGAATGAGTCCGGATCGCGCCTATCCTATCCACCTATCCACAGGTATGGATGATTGTCTCACTCATATTAGGTGAATCTCAATGTAGTTTTCAGTTGTATGTTAGGGTCCAGCAGTCAAAGATCTCTTGCACTATATAATGCCCAAACTGGGAAAGCATAGCATGCGATTTTTTCTCAAGTTGTATTGGCGCAGTTGATGGTACAACAAAAGAAAGTTGTTTGAACAAATATATATTATGTTCACAAATAGTTTAAGGCAAACATTTCGAAATTCGGCCAATGAAGAATGCAAAATCCACATATTCAGAATTGATGTTGTCTGCAGCGGATGTCCAGAAAAGATATATTTGTTGATTATTCTTATAACCAACTGATGATGAGTCCTAGACAAAGCAACCGTTTCTGACAGTGTCAAAAAGGCAATTTAAACTATCTGTTACGTACCTTGAGTGTGACCCTGACATTTCAAAATACCAAAAAATATACAAAAAATACTAGATTTGTAACATTTTTTCGCGTTTTGGGGATTTTTTTTGCTAACTTTTTAAAGTATGCGGCGAATTCGTCGGTTTCGCTCAACAATAAGTTGTGTCTAGAAATTGAATGTGTCATCCCAGCCTAACATAGAAAACAAAAAGTTTTTCTCACTAAGACCCATTTTTCGACCGATGGTTCCTATGGCAGCTATAAGATATAGTCATCCGATCCGGTCCGTTCCGACATATTAGCAGCGTGCAGTAAAAAGAAGACTCTGTGCAAAATTTCAGCTCGATAGCTTTAAAACTGAGAGACTAGTTTGCGTAGAAACAGACGGACAGACGGACGGACGGACAGACGGACAACGCTCAATCGACTCAGCTCGTCATGCTGATCAAGAATATATATAGTTTATGGGGTCGGAAATGAATATTTCTATGCGTTGCAAACTTCTGGGCAAAATTATAATACCCTTTGCAAGGGTATAAAAAGAATATACTCATATTCTTTTTACATTTGCTCATATTCATTTTATTCTAAATATATCAAATATGCTTAAGCATATATATCCGGGCTCTACTGATTACGCACGTGGTAGCTTTTACAGTTCACCGTAACACATTGCTTACGTTTGATTGTTTACGTTGGCCACATAAAAAAAATAATTCAGCTTTAAATGATGGAAAATCGTAGTTCAGGTATATAAAACAAGAGATTAATAACAAATTCGTCAATTTGATGTATTTTTATACCCGTTACTCGTAGAGTAAAAGGGTATACTAAAGTCGTGAAAATGTGTCTAACAGGCAGAAGGAATCTTTTCCGACCATATAAAGTATATATATTCCTGATCAGCATCAAAAGTCGAGTCGATATAGCCATGTCCGTCTGTCCGTGCTTCCGTCCGTCTGTCCGTCTGTCTGTATGAAGACCTAGATCTCAGAGGCTAGAAGAGCTAGAGCAACCAAATTTGAAATCTAGACTTCTATTGTCTGCACGCAGATCAAGTTTATTTCAAATTTAATTAATTCTATTTAATTTAATTCCAATTTAAAACGTACATTTATATTCGCAATATATATAAGACCTAAGAACTTTTTTGATTTCAATGTTAGCGTTCATTAACTCGGTCATTATTAAAATTAAATGTTTTCAAACTGATCTGTGAAGTTTGGTCGAAATCGGTTACCTTTGCAGCGAGCTTTTTCAAGTGTATTAAAACTTCGGCACAGACGAAGTTAGCTTTCCTTTCTCGCTTATATTAATCTTAGCAAGTTTAGCTGTGTTTCGTGGAGTAGAGCTCTCAGGGCACTCCGAGGTGCTCTGGCTTTTGAATGTGGAGTTACTAACTGAAGTGTCCAGAATTATATGCACTTAAAATTGTTTTCGTTAATTTGATTTTTCTCGAAAAAATATTCTTTTTCCAGAGGGATATGCATTTGAACATGCACAGCTGCTAGACATTTTTGTCAGCCACAAACTTTCAGAGTCAGTCAAACAGCATATACTGCAAAAAATTGGCGAAAACCACCTAAGTAAGACCACCGAAACACAAGTAAATAAAAAGGTACGCGCTTTTGTCAAATATTTTGAAAGGAAATGGATAAATTGAGGGCGACAAATTCTAAGATTTAACGAGAGCGTATGTTAAAGTCGGCTCTAACCGACTTCGATATACCCGTTACTCATGGAAACAAATGTTTAATAGCCTTCCTTTGAGCCTGAGGTGGGACAGCCGAAAAGTATGCAACATTTGTTTACTCGGCTATTTATTATCTGATCTTGATGAATTTCAGGGCTTATAGATATTGCGAATTTGAATGTACGTTTTAAATTTCAGATCGATATCTTAAAAAGTGGGGAGTTATTCAACATTTTTTATTGTGGGGGCGTGGGTGGGCGTGTCAAAAATTTGAAATAAACTTGATTTGCCTGCAGACAATAGGAGTCTAGATTTTAAATTTGGTTGCTCTAGCTCTTCTAGTCTCTGAGATCTAGGTGTTCATACAGACAGACGGACAGACGGACGGACGTACAGACGGACATGGCTATATCGACTCGGCTGTTGATGCTGATCAAAAATATATATACTTTATATGGTCGGAAATGATTCCTTCTGCCTGTTACATACATTTGCACGACTTTAGTATACCCTTTTACTCTACGAGTAACGGGTATAAAAATAAGCATTCTGAATGGCTTGATCAAAATATAGTAACTGTCATCGAAGTAAATTGTGGATCTATGAATAGAGGAGGTCGTCCAAAAGTGGATTATGAGAATGCTAGCTCCTGACAAAAACGAAAGTTGTCGACAGAGCTTTCATAGGTTAATAATAACTTGTTGCCTTGGCTTGTACATGCTGCTAGAGTTCGTCTAGTTAAAAAACTAAAACCTTTTTAACTGAAGCATAGTTTTAACAAAGATGTTTAAAATTTGTTAACATTAATTTATTTGTTAAAAATTTCTAAAATTGAGAAGCTCTCCCTTGAACCTTTGGTTTGCTGTTTAGGACCAAATTTTTTTTAAAAATTTGCCCCAAATTGGTCATTTTAAATGTTCCTATCTACAACCAATGGTTTCGGTCGGTACAATTGCACACAACAGATCAAATCTATGGAAAAGATATTTATTTTGTATTTTCCAAATAATTCTAGATACCATGTTCGGGGAAGGGGATGTAGGTGTGGTCGAATCATAAAATTAACAAAAACCTACATTCTACTTTAATTTGAATAATTTATGTGCAAAAACTTAACTTCCTATCTTTAAATATGAAGTTGATACCAAAAAAAAAACGAAAAAAAACCCAAAGTGGGATGGTTGACATTTCAAGTACTACTTCAAGTACTCTGGTACGTTTGTGCCGATCGGTCTGTCCGATGTTTACCCATAACTAGCTGCCGGATGGTTGATGGAGACTGGCCTGTCCGTTGGCTGTCCTAAAACCGCCTGGCTGACAATTTGTGAGCGAGTAATTTGTGAGTCGGTAAGTATACGCTTCTAGCCACTACATTTGCTTGCACTATTCGTTCAATATTTGTTTGCGTATCCTACAAAAAAGATTTGAATATATTGGGTTTTTAGCATTTCAGAAGTGAACATACAGTTTGTTCTTGAGGGGACCATCCCGTGGCTCACATTAGCCACCGAAGAAACGTCTACTTCCCATACTGTTGAAAATCTGAAGGATACGACTCTTCGAATTTTACACCGTTTTGACATCGATGTAAGGCACATTTATTCCTGTACCACGGTTAACGGCAGAAATATGGTGAAAATGGTGGAGCTCCTTACCATTGACCCTGCCCCGGACTACACATAAAAAAAATACCTTGGTAAATGTAACATTTTTCATTGGTACATTCACCAATATCCGTCTTTGATTTTCGCCCAAAAGTTTTTCCATTTAAAATCAAAACGTCTGCACTTTTGATTTTTGATTATTAGGATAAAATGCAAATTTATTAATTTATTAATATTATACCGAAAAACAACGAATTAAACAAACTTATATTTTTAAGTGAAAAACTTTTATTTAATCCGCGGGGATTCGAAGGATTCTAAAGGCCATTGGACTGAAAGACGATTGGAGCGTCGCTTTAGACGGCTGCGCCACGCCGCGCATCTAAGGCAACGCATCAAATTGGTTACTTGTATTGAATAAGATTTACTTGTATTGAAAACATTCACGAATATTTGCTTGCTTGTAATTCTCAAGAACGAATTTCATAATTAGCCAATAGAAATAGCGCCATTGAAATCTGCGGAACAAAGATGTTAGCGGTTTGAAATCAAAGGGACGCACAATTGATTTTAAATGGCCGTTATCTTGCTTATACACCCAAAAAAAATCAATCCATACGGGATCAAATCATTCCCAATCGGTATTGAAAACAACGTAAACCCGGATATTCTTGACCCGTTCCGAAAAAGGATTGAGTTTATCCGACTTTTTGATCCTAAAAAGGATTACATTTATCCCGGGGTAGTCTTAAAAAGATTGAATTAAGCAAAAAATCCGAGAACAATTTAATCCCAATCCGGGATCATTTTAATCATGTTCGAGAGATTGTTTTCAGCTCGATATGTAATATTGATTTGATCCCAGGAAAGATACCTCTCTTCTTTCTTTCCTCCGCCATATTCCATAGGACATCTTTATACACTTCAAGACCCACCCCAGTTTTGGTTTATTTAAAACTTCTGAAAAACAAGGAACTATAAAAGTTTATTCGGCTAAACTGGGATTCGAACCCACGACCATACGCACTGAACCCGAAAAGAATGGCATCTCGTCGCTCACGACCATTGCCATCGTTTGTTGCCGCATGTCAAAAATGCTACTTAAGCTTTGTCGCTCTCGCTCTCTTAATTATGAACATGTGATCTCAAAGGGGATTGAAGTAAGCACATTTGGAATGATACAAGTTCGAAAGGCTTGGGCCATTCGCTGAAAACTTTAATTGTGTCGAATATCCTGTAAATCGAGATTGAATTTTCAAGCTCATGCCGGGCTTACTCCAAGATTAAAAATAATGAAAATATCCTGACGTTTTTATACTCTGTACCGAAGGTACATGGAGTATATTAAGTTTGTGCAAAAGTATGTAACAGGGAGAAGGAATCGTTTCAGACCCTATAAAGTATATATAATCTTGATCAGCATCAACAGCCGAGTCGATATAGCCATGTCCGTCTGTCCATCCGTCGGTCTGTCCGTCCGTCCGTATGTACGAAGAGATCTCAGAGATGATAAGAGATCGAAGTTTGACATGTATGGAACATATATTTCTTATACTTGCAGGCAGATCAAGTTTATTTTCAATTTTTGACACGCACCCTCCCGCCCCCGCAATTTGAAAAAAAACGTGTATCTTCCGCAGTTGCAACTGGGGACGGTATACACCTATGTGCATGCAAAAATTTGTGTCTCTATCTCTTATGGTCTCTGAGATCGACGAGTTCATGTTATAGTGAACTTGAGCTTTTCAAGCACATGAGGAAAGAATGTAGATACAATTTCTTCTATCATAAGTGAAGTGATTTTTTCCGTGTAAAAATCAGTATAAACAAGTGAGGAAGTCGGTCAATCCCGACTATAACATACTCTGTAGCAGTTCATTTGCCCCCGACTATAATATTATAATACATCCAAAGAGTCACGCGTTTATCGTGCAATAGCCGTTTGGCCGTTTTTTGCTCATAACTTGTGTATCGTTCACCCGATCTTTATCATTCCTTCAGCGAATCGATAAATAATTTTGATTACCAGATATCTCTAGAAGGCACGAACCATCTAGAGTCAAAACTGTGGGAGATGACGTTTTTTCCAAATTGCGGAGGCGGGAGGGGGCGTGGCAAAAATTTAAAATAAACTTGATCTGCCTGCAAGTATAAGAAATATATGCCCCATACATGTCAAACCTCTATCTCTTACCATCTCTGAGATCTGTGCTTTCATACAGACAGACAGGCGGACGGACAGACGGAGATGGCTATATCGACTCGGCTGTTGATGCTGATCAAGAATATATATACTTTATAGGGTCGGAAATGATTCCTTCTCCATGTAACATACATTTGCACAAACTTAATATACTCTGTGTACCTCTGGTACAGAGTATAAAAATGACACTCCATTGGGAAACACGTTCTGCATAGTCCGACTGAGCAGACTGGGCGACTGGGCAGTCGGACTTAGCGAAACGTGGTTCCCAAAATACTTGAAAAGTGTATTATAATTTTGCCCAGGAGTTTGCAACTCATAGAAGGAATCATCTTCGACCCTATAAAGTATATATATTCCTGATCAGCATGACGAGCTTAGTCGATTGAGCTTTGTCCGTCTGTCCGATCGTCTGTCTGTCTGTTTCTACGCAAACTTGTCCCTCAGTTTTTAAGCCCTGAGCTCAATTATTAATGCTGCAGCTCATCACTCGAGCCCACTAACAACATCAACAACAACACCTAAGCAAGATCGTAGATTAACAAACAGCCATATAGACCGGCTGGTCGCGGAAAAGCGGCGTGCAAGAAGAGAATGGCAGAGCAATCGGTCGCCTGCTGCAAGGACTCGCCTGAGACATGCAGAACGCGTACTTCACAAAGCACTCGAAGCTGAGGATCAGCTAGCCCATAGCCGTTACATCGAAAAACTATCGCCTACAAGCACGAAATTACCCCTATGGAGAGCACACGCAAGCATAAAGCCACCTGCAAAGGTAGATACGCCTTTGAGAGATCAGAGAGGAAAATGGGCCCGCAGCGACGAAGAAAAGGCAAATGTCTTTGCCCTTCACTTAAGAAATGTTTTCCAGCCGAATCCACCAACCAATGCATATGCAGTGCCACTGATTAAAATGATTATGGAACTTCCAAGTCCTGCCATTACATATATCTCGAGAATCTTTAATGCCGTACTGTGATGTGGATACTTTCCAATTCAGTAGAAGAAATCGACAATCATAATGATTCAGAAACCAGGAAAGGATAAAACACAAGCATCAGCATATAGCCTGCTTCCTTGCTTATCAAAAGTATTTGAAAAGATCTTACTTCGCAAAATTGATACCCATGATCAAAATATAATTCCTTCACATCAATTTGGGTTCCGAGCAAAACACGGGACCGTTGAGCAAGTCAACCGTTTAACTTCAGATATTCGGACTGCGTATGAGCACCACGAATACTGCTCTGCCATTTTCCTAGATGCTGCCCAAGCCTTTGACCGCGTTTGGTTGGACGGGCTTATCTATAAAACGAGAGCGTAAGTTAAAGTCGGCTCTAACCGACTTCGATATACCCGTTACTCATGATAACAAATGTTTAATAGCCTTCCTGTATGCCTGAGGTGGGTCAGCCGAAAAGTATGCAACATTTTTTTAACTCGGCTATTTATCATCCGATCTTGATGAATATAGATTTGCGAATATAAATGTACATTTTAAATTTGAGATCGATATCTCAAAAATTGTGGGAGATATTCAACATTTTTTATTGTGGGGGCGGGGGTGGGCGTGGCAAAAATTTGAAATAAACTTGATCTGCGTGCAGACAATAGGAGTCTACATTTCAAAATTGGTTGCTCTAGCTCTTCTAGTCTCTGAGATCTAGGTGTTCATACAGACAGACGGACGGACGGACAGACGGTCAGACGGACAGACGGACAGACGGACATGGCTATATCGAATCGGCTGTTGATGCTGATCAAGAATATATATACTTTATATGGTCGGAAATGATTCCTTCTGCCTGTTAGTATACCCTTTTACTCTACGAGTAACGGGTATAATTAGGACACTGCTTCCTCCAAATACACACAAACTCTTAGAATGTTATGTCAGCAACAGAGTTTTTTCTGCTCGTCAAAATGAGTACACAACGGAAGAGTTCACCATTGGAGCCGGAGTGCCACAGGGTAGCGTTCTCGGTCCTTTTCTGTATGTTTTGTACACTGCCGACATCCCAACAGACCCCCGACTAACAATATCCACTTTTGCGGATGATACGGGAATTCTAAGCAGATCACGATGTCCAATTACCGCATCAAGACTTTTGGCAAGCCACCTAGCACACGTGGAGGAGTGGCTGGCCAACTGGCGCATAAAAATTAACGAGCAGAAGTGTAAGCACGTGACGTTCACACTCAACAGAAGCACCTGTCCCCAGATATCCCTAAACGCGACTTTGATACCACAATCAAACGATGTTGTTTACCTTGGTGTCCACCTCGACTGAAGACTCACTTGGCGCAAACACATAGACTCGAAAAAGCTTCAAATAAGGCTAAAGGCCAATAGCCTTCACTGGCTAATTAACTCCCGTTCCCCTCTAAAACTGGAATATAAAGTCTTGCTGTATAAAAGCATCATAAAGCCTGTCTGGACTTATGGCTCATAGCTATGGGGAAATGCCTGTGCGAGCAGTGTGGATATCCTTCAAAGATCACAATCACGAATTCTTAGAACACTCACTGGAGCGCCATGGTACATTCGTAACGAGTGTATCCACAACGACCTGAGGATCTCATTGGTCGAAACTGAAATACAGCAACTAAAGCGCAAATATTCTGAAAAGCTTCTAGCCCACCCTAATGAACTTGCACAATCTCTCACCCTGCAAGCAACGCATTCTCGCCTCCGAAGAAAAGACCTACCCACCCAGCGACTGAATTAAAGGGCCGCAGAACATAAACTAGCTCCAATAGGGGATGGTTGTACAATAGTTTCTAGATTAAGATTTGAAAAATTATTGTTAGTCTCATTAAGAGAAGATTCAATAAATAATTAAAAAAACCTAAAAAAAAAAGAAGTTTTTAAGCTATCGAGCTGAAATTTTGCAGAGAGTCTTCTTTTTACTGCAAGCTGCTAATATGTCGGAACCGACCGGATCGGTTGACTTCTTCTTGTGGCTGCCATAGAGACGATCGTCCGAAACATGGGTTTTTGAGAGAAAAACTTGTTTGTTTTCAATGTTAGCGTTCTTAAACTCGGTCATTATTAAAATTAAATGTTTTCAAACTGATCTGTGAAGTTTGGTCGAAATCACTAACCTTTAGAGCGAGCTTTTTCAAGTGTATCAAAACTTCAGCACAGATGAAGTTAGCTTTCCTTTCTCGTTTTAATTGGGGTTGCGGGTACTTTCCTTTGGAACTGCTTTGGCATGCGATGCTGCACACGTTCTAATAGCACTAGTGCAGGATGCCACGCTCAATATGTTCTAGTAGCACACGTTCTGCATGCGTTCTTTTTGGAGACCATTCCAGCATGCGTGCAAACACCACTGCCAAGAGAACGCCATTTGACAGCGTGCAAATGGAAACTAAAGTTGGAAGGGAGAGCCGAGCGTTTTTACAAAGTTGAACCTACAACAACAACCCATGCAAACTTCCCTTCTATTAGAACAGTTCCTGCTGCATACCGCCCCTGCACAAAAGTATGTAACAGGGAGAAGGAATCGTTTCCGACCCTATAAAGTATATATATTCTTGATCAGCATCAACAGCCGATTCGATATAGCCATGTCCGTCTGTCCGCCTGTCTGTCTGTCCGTCTGTCTGTCTGTCCGTCCGTCCGTATGAACGAAGAGACCTCAGAGATGGTAAGAGATAGAGGTTTGACATGTATGGGGCATATATTTCTTATACTTGCAGGCAGATCAAGTTTATTTTCAATTTTTGCCACGCCCCCTCCCGCCCCCGAAATTTGGAAAAAACGTCATATCTCCTACAGTTTTGAAGATAGATCGTTCGTACCTTCTAGAGATACCTTGTAAACAAAATTATTTATCGATTTGCAGAAGGAATGATAAAGATCGGATGAACGATACTCAAGTTATGAGCAAAAAACGGTCAGTGAACACCCACCTCCCCCCACCCATCACCACAGCATTCTATTGAACGGCAATCTTAGTGAGAGAGAGAGAAAGAGAGAGAGAGAGAGTGAAACTTAGAGATGAGCGAGTATAACTCGTGAGCAAATGCGAGCTGCGACGTTAAGGGTACAGAGTATGTTATAGTCGGGCTTGACCGACTTTCTTTCTTGTTTTTATTGTGAAAAGATAATATATTGACAACATAGTGATTACAGATACAACAACAATGGTTTATTTAAAACCGACAGTATATGATATGTAGTATTATTTAAACAATTATAAATATAGTCTGAGAGTCGCCTTTCATTTGACTACTCCACCCACCTTCCCCGTCCGTCACGAGATGGTGGATCTTCCGTCAATGAAGACGGCTCTACAGACTGTTTTAGAAAAAAAAAGAAAACAAAATAGAACAAAATAAAAAACAACTTAAAAATCTTCGTTTACAATTTGTCGCCGATATTTGGTGGCTTCTGCTAAAAATGCTGATAGGATGCGCCAATTTTCTCCGTTTAAAATGCTTTGGAGTTCAAACTCGTTTTAGGCAGTCTTTTCTCCAGCATGTTCATGACCGTTGCTACATAGTTGAAATGCAGTTGTAGTGTATACGTATACAGAGTTGGAAGGCCAGTTTCTATATAAATTGCGTAACTTGGCGTATTCTGCGGTAGCTTGAAAACTTTTTTGCTGAAAAACGTCAACAAGCGTTCAACATCGTCGAATCTAAGAAATCCCCAAATTTCAGCAGCATAACACATGATGCTTCTTACAGTTGCCTGGAACACCTTATATTTGCAACTTGGCTGCACGTTGTCTATACTCAGCAATGTCCTCCATGGAGCGTTTATAGCAATTTTTGCTTCTCCAAGTTTAACTTTTATATGATCTGAGAAATTCATATTATCGGACACTGTGACGCCTAAATATTTGTAGGACCGCACTTTCTCTAGCGTTCTTCCATTTAATTGCAGACACTCCCCATCTCATAGCCTGCTTCTTCGTGCTCCAATGGACATAACCTTCGATTTTTCAGTATTTATTTGCAGACCCCACTGCTCACAATAGCTTCCTAGATAATTTAGCATATTTTGCAGCATTTGCGAGCTTTCCGCTAGGATGCACATTTCGTCAGCGTACATCAACGTTCTGACGGTTTGGCCGCCAAAGGTAACAACACCTGGTAGGATTTCTGCAATATCATCGATATATATCGAGAAAAGTAGTGGACTTATAAGACAGCCTTGCTTTACTCCAGTATTCGTTTCAAACTAGTTCAATAATTTTGATCCATCCCACACGGTTGCAATGTAGTCGGCATATAGATTCTGTAAGGCGTTGAGAATTTTGGAGGATATACCCAGGTTGCTCAGTTTGAAGAAGAGGCTTCGTCTATTGACCGTATCAAAAGCAGCCTATCTAGTGCCGATGAATCCACTTTTATACTATTTTGGTTAACATTTCCATTTATTTACTTTATAAGTGACCAGAAAGTGCGACTACTGTTTGTGGAGCCTAAAGAATGCTCTAACTTTCGATAAAAGCAAATTTTCTTGTGCTTGCATAGTTTTTTAAAATTTGATACTGCGTCTCTATATTGAGTTCTTGCAGAGCTGCTATCAGTTTTTCTTAGCGTGCGTAGACATGCGAACGATAATTTTCTGGCTTCCTCACACTGGGAGTCGAACCATGGCTCTCTGCTGCGCATATTTTGTGACGGATTTTGCATGGGTGCGGCCGCTTTCCTTATAATTTCTACCAGAGCCGTTACAGGCTCTGTATCCAACAGGTTATTTATGCCAAGCATTTTGTTGTCAAGCTCACTCGCATATTGACGTGCAAAGTAAGCCTTCCATCTGAGTTTCGGTTCTTCAACCATCCGCGATGCCTTAAAAGTAACCGATATAGGCATATGATCGGAGAAAATCAGATATCCCATGCTCATGTCAGATACTAGGTCATGCCACCAGCCTTGAATCAAACAGTAGTCAATTGTTGACCTCGATACGCCTCTGATAAACGTATATTCTTCAAGTTCATTACCAATAGTATGCCCATTTAGCATGGACATCTGCAGCGTTTCACACATCTCGATTACTTTAAGGCCCTTTCGGTCTATAATTGAGTCCTTTGCATTGCGATACGTGTTTACAAAATTTTTCCCTATGTTTCGCGGCTGCGTGATCACCTGGTCTTTTCCAATCGTCGCATTAAAGTCTCCAATAATCATGAGGTTGTTAAGTCCAGATACCATTCCCATTTCGTATACCGCTTCAAAATCTCTCTCCCATCGATTGCAGTTAATATAAACTGGCACAATATATAACGATTCCGAATTCTCAACCACCTTGATCACCATGGTATCTATAATTCGATCAAACCTGCACTGGCCATTTTGAAGAAGTCATTTTTTTATTCCATAAAGGATCCCGCCACTAGCTCTTCCCCGAGTTGAGTTTCTTGTCGCTGGTATCCATTGGAGCAGATGGTTGGGGAAGTATGCTTCGAATTGTTGTTCATTTTTGTCGACAAACGTTTCGAAAACTACGAAAATATCATAAAAAGTGACATATTCAAGAAAAGCTTTTAATAGGACCTTATTTGCTAAGCCAGCTATATTATATGCTAATATTTTAAGACTACAAGAAAATTTTTTACTAAATATGTGCTGGATTTTATGGGTTTTTAGATTTTTGCTTGGCCATTTTCCCTGCGAACTAAAATCCTCATATTTAGTGTTGAAGCTGTAGTCTTGGCCGTATAGCTCTTTCATGGTTTCTTCTGCAGGCTGCCCGTTGTGCATAACCTCGTCGTGGGTATTTCAGTAAAACCATTTATCCTCTATAGCAAGTCTGTCATCGCGTACAAAAGTCTAAAGCCCGCACTTTTTGTCTTGGATGCTCAGTAGGTTTGGTTACTGCTGTTGTCTTGAGACTTACTGCTTTTGTTGATGTAGGTCTTGGGTGCTCCGCTGCTTGAAGATTATTTTGGTTGATGCCAGTAGTGAGTTGGGCCGAAATGTATTGCGTCAGCACTTCTTCTACGGGTATCCAATAATATCTACTAGAAACAACTTCGCCGAACCTTTATTAAATTTAATTTTTCAAATTTCCCGGGAGCACAAACTATGCACAACTTCATCTTGCCAGGGTTGTCGAGCTTTTTTCTCGCATTTCTGTATACATACGTATACAAACATACGTATACACACACGTGGTTCCCAATGGAACGCCATTTTTCATACGTAAAAAATTACCACATATTTTTCTAGTAGGATAAAAGCTTAAAATTCTGTTTGAAATTGTATCTACATTCTTTTCTGATGTGCTTGGAAGGCTAAAGTTCACTAAATCATAAAACCGCCCCTTCTCTGGGTTGTACTTTTGGCACGCGTACGTAACAAGAAAGAACGCAAAGAAAACACCGAACGATTGTTTTTTTCTAACACGTTCGTTTTCATGTGTTTGGAAGGCTTAAACTCACCGTAAAATGAAACGTTTCCTTCTCTTTGCAGTACTTTTGACACCTATTAATGGGAAGAAGAAATGCGGAATGCAAACACAAACGAAGCAAGCCACGGTAAAGAAGACCAAATAAAGAAGACCATCGAGTCAAAATGAGCATTTTTGTCGTATTCTTTAATTTCCTTTAACTAAAATTTTCTAACATGTCTTGCTTGCATTAAGATGTTGGCGGCAACAACAGCAAGTGTGTTAAAAATTAAAAAAATCAGAGTTTACTTTTATGGGAAACTAAACCGATGTGTGAATTATATGAATACTTATATAATTTATTAGTTTCCACGGACTCAACTCAGCATTATATGATAAGAGTCAAAATGTATTAAAATCATCACTAAATACCTTATCTATAATTTTAAAATTCCACAGAGTTACTTAAGAAGAAAGGGTATTCGTTCGACGATTACAGAAAGGGGTTTCAAAGAATGAAAAACAAAGTATACAAAACGGCTACAGTTGCAAAAAAAAAATAGGAAACAGCGATCATAACAATAACAACAAACAAATAAAACTTTTAAAAGCCAATTTAAAAACTTATTGTTGAATACTATAAATTTTCTTTTTTAATTTATGTCCGAGATTTTGATTAAGCAAAATGAAATAAAAAAATGTACAACTTCAATTGAAACTAAAAAATAGAGGAAAGCTAACTTCGGCTCGACCGAAGTTTTTATACCCTTGTAGCTTGTATGATTTATATAAATTAGGAGCCTGATTTCACTGACACAAATATGTACATTCGGCCAAATGTACACATTTTTGACAAGGCCTCCTATATACATTTTCTACACCCAATTTCTATGCCAGCTATACTATATAGTTGTCCTATTAAGCTTGGTGGAATTATGTGAAAGCATAGAAAACATATAAGTACGAGGTTTGTGGACGTTTGCGTTGAAGACAAAAAAGTTTTTATCACTAAAACAACATTTTCGACCGATGGTTCCTATGGCAGCAATATGCTATAGTCATCCGATCTGGCCGGTTCCGACAAATGTGCAGCGTATTTGCACCAAAAGATGCGTCCATTGAAGCCGGAAGCTGCTTAATTCGGTCGAAGCCTGCCATTTGGTACCTGGGCCTAATATTGGACCATAGGCTAACCTTCAAGCAACATCTTGAGTATGTCGGCGAGAAAGTTTCCAGGACCTCAACCGCATTAGCGGGAATAATGTCGAACATTGTCGGAACCCGGTAGCGAAGCAGAATGCTTTTCGCAAACGTGGTGCAGTCGATCATACTTTACGGATCACTGATATGGGCACCAGCAATGGAGGTACTCTCGTACGGCCGGGACTGCAGACCTGCATGCCTAAGACCTACTTGCAAAAAAAGCCTGCTGCAAAAACACGCCACTTGGCCGCCGGGAAGAGACTTTTGCGCTGTGGGAGTCAAGATGGAGAACTGCTACCAACGGGTAATGGACAAGACGGATAATACCGGACTTACTGTCGGGTTTTAGTAGGACGCACGGGCATACCGACTTTTACATGACGCAAGCACTGAAGGGACATGGACGTTTTAAATCCTAATTGTTTAGTTGTAAGAATGATACGTATCCTTTTTGCACACACTGCGCAGGGATCCTAGAAGACGCTGAGCATGTCTTTTTTGTCTGTCCTAGATTCGCTGCTGAACGGGAAGAGCAAAGTCTAGAGATTGCGAGACCATTCATAGTCAACGATTTGATGGGTATTCTACTTAGCTCGCAAAACCATTGGTCTGCTTCTAGCAATTTCGCAGCACAAATAGTCAAGTCACTGCGTCGCTTTGAAAAACAGCGCAAAATGATTTCAAATCCTAGATAGGAATATAGCTGAGGCTTTCATGCCAGCTCCCCCTCGTGAAGTAATACTTAGCGGTGGTACCGCGAGAGGGAAACGGAGATTAGGGGTGGCTTTAGTGGGTGAGGTAGTTCCAAGTCCCACACTATCCGGCTTTCAATGCTTTCCCCCCAAAACAAAAACAAAAAAAAACCAGAAAGAAAGTCGGTCAAGCTCGACTTTAACATACTTTGTACCCTTACACTCGCATTTGCTCGAGTCAAACGGCCAGTTAACACCCCACGCACAACGCGGTGCGCTCTCTTACTTTCTCTCTCTCACTAAGATTGCCTCTATTAAACGGTTATGGTATGTTGCTGTGGTTATGGGTGGGGGGTGGGTGGTATTAACTGGCCGTTTTTTGCTCATACCTTGAGTATCGTTCATCCGATCTTTATCATTCCTTCAGCAAATCGATAAATAATTTTGATTACCAGATATCTCTAAAAGGTACGAACCATCTATCATCAAAACTGTGGAAGATATACGTTTTTTCCAAATTGCAAAGGCGGGAAGGTGCGTATCAAAAATTGTCCGTCCGTCCGTATGAATGAAGAGTTCTCAGAGATGGTAAGAGATAGAGCTTTGACATGCATGGCACATATATTTCTTATACTTGCAGGCGGATCAAGTTTATTTTTAATTTTTGCCACGCCCCCTAACGCCCCCGTAATTTGGAAAAAACGTCATATCTCCCACAGTTTTGATGATAGATTGTTCGTATTTTCTAGAGATATCTAGTAATCTAAATTGTTTAACGATTTGCTGAAGGAATGATAAAGATCGGATGAACGATACTCAAGTTATGAGCAAAGAACGGCCAGTTAACACCCCCCACCCATAGCCACAGCATTCCGTTCAACAGAGGCAATCTTAGTGAGGGAGAGAGAGAGAGAGAGAAACTTAGAGATGAGCGCATATAACTCGTGAGCAAATGCGAGCTGCGACATTAAGGGTACAGAGTATGTTATAGTCGGCTTGACCGACTTTCTTTCTTGTTTTTATATGAAGTTCAACACAAAAATTTATTTTCGTGCGTTGTGGAAATAGGCCTTTAGTAAGAAGAAGAAAGAAAATATTTAGCGACAATTGTCTCTTAAGTGAACACGTGGTTGCGTGCACCTACCATGAGTTTCCTTATGTACATACATATGTACATATGTGTGTGCAAATATGTGCAGGCCAAAGAAGCGAAGAATGAATCGCAATTAAAAGAACATATGTGCACAGTGTCAGAATGAGTTTGGAAACGCCGTTTGGAAAACATTGAATTAATTTCAATTCATTTTATAAGAATCAGGCGTGACATATGACAGCCTTGGATGACACCAAAGAAGCCATTCCGCCAATTGGACTGCGAGTAATGTTTCGTCAGAAGCTGTTCCTCTGGAGAAAGGCTAGGGTAAGTGAAAATATATATTCAGTTGTATTTTTATACCATTGTAGAGGGTATATTAAAATTGTCGAGATGTTTTTAACGCATACAAGGAAGCATCTCCGACCACACAAGGTATATATATTCTTGATCAGCATGACGAGCTGAGTTGATATAGCCATGTCCGTCTGTCCGTCCGTCTGTTTCTATGCTATCTCCCCCGTCAGTTTTAAAGCTATCTTAACCAAACTTTGCACGAAGTCTTTTGGTACAAATACGCGGCACATTTGTTGATCGGATGACTATAGCATATAGCTGCCATAGGAACCATCGGCCGAAAATGTTGTTTTAGTAAGAATAACTTTTATGTCTTCAACGCAAACGTCCCCGAACCTTGTATTTACAAGTTTTCTATGCTTTCACATAATTCCACCAAGTTTGACAGGACAACTATCTAGTACAGCTGCCATAAAAATTAGGTGTAGAAAATGTATATGGGATATATGTATTATGTATATATGTATATGGGGTATATGTATTGTCAAAAATGTGTACATTTGGCCGAATGTACATATTTGTGTCAGTGGAATCAGGCTACTAATTTATATAAATTATACAAGCTACAAGGGTATTTTAACTTCGGTCGAGCCGAAGTTAGCTTTCCTCTATTTTTTTAAAATTAATATTACAGTATGGAATTGACTCTGATACACTATCAGGGCCATCCTCCAAAGTGTTGTCGTGGCTGTCGGCGTCCACGACAGACAGTAGCTAAAGGTAAATATGATTCGCTTTTTAAAATTCGTTATGAATATAAAAACCTTTACTGGACAGCATTGTAAAGATATAACTAACATAATAATCGAAGAAACCATTAAGATCAACATCGCTATACAAGTGAGAGAGCATACGTTATAGATAAACAGACATACACATGTATCCTTAAGTTAGCAGAGTTTGTTACTCAACCTCTTCATTTATATCTGGTAAACAACGGCAAAACTGTTTTAAGAATTAAGTATGTATAGTTTAATTTATTTTTCATTTATAATAAACACACTTTTAAAAAATCAAGACTTTTTATGATTACAACCAAGAAGATCCATGGTCGAAATCGAGACTTTTCATGCTTATTTTCAAGATGATCTATGCTTGAAGTCAAGACTTTCCATGCTTACAACCAAGAACATCTATACTTAAAGTCTATTTTTTCAGTGCTTACAACTAAGAAGATCTATGCTTGATATCGAGAATTTTCATTTTTTTTTCAGATTTATTTAGAGTCGACAAACAAAGGTTGTCAACAAAAGTATAAATACGTTACAAAAAAAATTTTATGAGCTAAGGAAGCCTATCAAAGAAAATATAATAAAATTACAAAATAAACTAATAACGACTCCGACACGGTGGGGGTATTTTATTTGCCCGTCCGGCCAGCTATGCCCCTTATTAGAGCTAACAAAAACTTTAATAATATAGAGATCGAGAAAAGGGAGAGAGAGAAAAAACTAAAACCTATAGTTAAGTAGGAGCAAATAAAAAAATAAGATAATATAATAAATTAAAATAAAATAGAGATAGAGAGAAAACTATCTAAAAGAAAACTTTAAAACTAAAAAATGTATACGTAAAACTTAAAACTAAATAACCGGAAAATCTCTGACCCGGTGGGGGAGGATTTTTTAGCCAGTCCGGCAAGCTATGCCCCTACTCACAGCTGGAAGTGGTCAGAGATTTAGCCGGAGATAATTATAGGGAGATGTTTTTAGAGAGAAGAGAGAGAGTTCTGTTAAGAGCAGGTGATTGAGATCATTGTAATTCTTACATAAAACCCAAAATCGATTATGCTGGCCATAATCAGTTGTGCATCTAGACAAGATAAAAGGAAAATAGTTTTTAGTTGGCCTAGAAGGAACAGAAAAGTTAAGGCGACCCAAGAGATCAGAAGAGTCTACATCACCGATAATTAGCTTATGAAGAAAAGAAACACCTAAGACTGTTCTACGGTTAGCTAACGAAGGAAGGTCAATAAGCAAAAGTCTGCTGGAGTACGTTGGTAAACGAAGGTTAGGGTCCCAATTTAAGCCACGTAGGGCAAAAAGCAAGAATTGATTTTGAACTGATTTAATTCGATCGATATACTTTTTATATTGCGGACACCAGACGGACGAGCAGTATTCAAGTACAGGACGAACTAGACCAGTATACCGAAGCTTTGTGGTCTATGGATCATTAAATTCCTTCGACCAACGTTTAATGAATCCAAGTACACCTTTCGCCCTATTAACAATAGAGGAGATATGAGGATTAAAACTCAATTTTGAGTCAAAAAGAACTCCAAGATCAACGACTGTAGATATTCGTTCCAAGGGTTTGCAACGATGGTTTGCAACGATGGAAAGTCATAAACATGCTCTTGGAGCAATTAAGGTGTAATTGATGAATCAAATACCAGGACTGCAAGGAGTTTAAATCATCTTGCAGTCTGATCGAATGCGACGGGTCGTTGAAAGATAAAATAAGTTTCACATCATCGGCGTACATAAGTATCCGAGAGTAAGACAATATTGTGGGGAGATCATTAATAAAAAGAGTAAAAAACAAAGGGCCGAGGTGGCTACCTTGTGGTACACCAGAAGTGACAAAGACAGGCTTTGAAGTATTAGAGCGAAGAAGAACTTTTTGAGTTCTATCTTTTAAATAGGACGAAATCCAAAGCAGAAAAGAGGAAGGAAATCCTAAGCGATCAAGCTTAAAGTGGAGAATATCGTGGTTCACGGAATTAAATGCTTTACTGAAGTCGGTGTAGATGACATCAGTTTGATTTTTTAAAAGGAATCCATCGTTAACCATTGAGGTAAATTCAAGCAAATTGGTCGTAGTTGACCGACGATTTGTAAATCCATGCTGGAAAGGTGATAAAATCGATTTACAATAGTGCTGTAAGGATGAGGTTAGAATCTGTTAATAATTTTGGAATAGCGGAAAGCTTGGCTAATCCCCTATAATTGGATATATCAGATTTTCCTCCCTTTTTCTGAAGAGGAATGATATAAGATTCTTTTCAAAGATTCGGGAACACAGTAGATTCTAGAGATATATTAAAAAGCTTAAGCAAAGGATTGCATAAGGAAAAACAACATTCTTTAAGCACGCAACTAGGAATGTTTTCAGGCCCAGGGGAGTATGAGGATTTAAGTGATTTCAAATATGAAAGCAAGGAGCTTTCAGAAATTGAGGGAGCACATATCGAGTTGGAAGAAGGAATGTTATAAGGATAAGAAGTATTGGTAAAACGGGCAGAGAAATAAGTTGATTGGTAGAAGTCCGCGAATAGGTCAACGGCAGTGGAGTCATCGTGCTTACAACCAAGAAGATATACGCTTGAAATGAAGCCGACTTAATTAAAAACCAAGCATCTCAGTTTTAAAAATCCATGCTTGATTTCAGTATTTTTGGCTTGGATCCAAGAATATTCCGTGTTACTGAACTTATGACATCAAAACTGCTTGATATCATGTACGATCGGATTAGTTTTTTCTCTGCGTGTATCGGCCACTTTGCATTTTCGAAAATATGTAATGCCCGTAAGCGTTACTCAATTAATTAAAATAATTTTTGCATTTAATTTGACGACTAGCACTAGTTTTTCAACCTTAGTCAATCACTAAAAACTAAACCAGGCACAAAATAAATTGCAGGGACCGTAAATAATAATTATGAGTTTAAAAAAATTGAAGCCCAACAAAGCCTCCAAGAAGAGTGGGAAAAACACATATATGTATGTTGTCTGAAAAGAGTCAAAACAGGAACTTTTTGCAACTTTAAGCTCAAATTACTAAAAATCCCGACGTGATGGACCATTTCTGAAAACGAAAATCATCTGGAATCACAACCAACCATTCAATATACTGGAAAAAGTCAAATTTTGTTGCCTTCTGTAGTCCATGTACCTTATTTCCTTGCTAGTTGTGAGACAGCTTTCTGTATTTCCTTGACTTAAATCGTCTTAAGGATCAACACAGTAATTGGCTCAAGACTATGTTAATTTAATAGTCACATAGACAATCAAATTGATAGAATGAATAAATTAGATTAGTTTCCCACTCAATCTATCATTTGAAATTAAATTCTCATTCATATTAAAGTACCTTATACCTTACTTTTTGACAAGGTAAATAAAAATTTTGACCTAGGTAAGGTTAAAGGTACTGGAATTTAAGAATACCGCGTTAGGTAAAAGGTACACAAAATATGTATCTAGGTGTGTACCTAGGTACTTCCTAACACTGCTTATGGGTGATTCTTTTACAAACAAAAAAAATCCGAAATTAAATCTCGACATGCCCACCAAAACGTAATTTTCGGTTTTGCACAAAAAATTATTGTTAATTTTATAAACATTTTCAAAAATCGGCGAAAAAATTGTCAAAAATGAGGGAAATTTTTTCATATACATATCATATATCAACTGAAAGGTATTATTGCGTAGATTATATATATATGATGTACGATATATGATCAGGCTCCTTCGGTTCAAAAGATATTTTAATTCAATTTTTATTATGAAAATTGACAAGTAATTATTATTTTCAAAATAAAAATTGAAAATAAAACTTATGGTTTAATTCTTATATAAATATTGAAATATAGTAATTATTTTTGATTTTTATTATTTGAATTAATTTGAATAATTAAAAAACAATTTAAAAAAATAAATTAAACAAATAATTTTTAATTCCTAATTTTTTTAACAAATAATTATAATCGTTACGGTCCCTGATAAATTGGGAAGGTCAAAGTAGCCCTGAAATAGAATAGTTTTGGGGGGGAGCCACTTCATGCAGGCAGCGCTGACTGCGCAGGCCGCGTGTGAGCGCGCGTGTGTGTGTTTGTGTGCGCTCGTATGTGTGTATTCGCTTGTGTATGTGAGTGTGTTTGTATGTGTGCCTCAATTGAACAGGGTATTTTGTAGTCGGGAAACTCGACTACAGCGCTCTTGCTTGTTAATAGATGAGTCTTTGGTGACCAGCAATAAAATAAATTTTACACAATTTTGTTCGCGGTGAAAATCGAACTTCAAATCTAGCTTTTTTTAAAAAGTGATAAATTTAATGCAAAGTTGCCGATAAAAGCCATTATAGCTTCAAAGTCCAGCACCAAAAAAAAAATGGTGTATAAATGAATGATAGGGCATTCAATTACTTTCCAAGAAAACATTAACTTCTTATAATGAACAAACCGATACCGAAGATATTCACATAAAGCTACTTTTCTTCCCAATCAAAAAACTAGCTTTTCACGATATCTCGAAAACGTCCCCACTAAAAAAATTATGTAATGGATTTTTGGACTCAGCGAAGGGATTTACATAAGGAGTTGCTACCAAATGTTCGGAGTCGCGAAATTTTTATTATTTTGCAATCTAGTGTAATTAGTCCTCTGCCTGTACTCTCTTGCATTATTTATTTGATGCTCCGTCTGGGGCTATGTGGGTATAACCACCACCATGTTGGTCATTCTGGTGATATAATTCCTGGTGCTGGTTGTGCGTATTTATAATATTTTCATTATGGCACACGTATCAGCGGTTGGATCATTATCGGTATGCCATGTCACATGATGGAATTGGTTGAGAAATTGGCCAGGTGGGTCTTTCGACTTTGCAGACAGAGGACAGTGAGTTTGCCTGCTTTGCCGGCGCGACCCCCCAAACACCTTGCAAAAATTATAACAATTGTAACAGAATATAATTTATATTCTTGATCAGCATCAACAGCCGAGTCGGTATAGCCATGTCCGTCTGTCCGTCCGTCCGTCTGTCTGTCTGTCCGTCAACGCGAGGTTATCATCGACGCCTCAACGCGAGGTTACCATCGACGCCTCAACGCGAGGATACCATCGACGCAACTTCTCCAATCTGTACTCCGTGCACATGCTCAGTACTAAGGATTGACTAGATTCTATACTCAGCGAAACAATTTCATCGACCCAACTTCGACACAATCATCACAGCGAGAACTATACGCAAGCATTCCTCCACATTGGGACTTGCACAATCCTGTAGATGCTCAACCCGGACATACATTCATCCCGGCTTTACCTAAATTTGGAAGATCATTCGTTCCCACATGGTCTCTGGAGGGGGAGTACTGTGGCAGCCCTGGCCACCTCTGGTCACACCATTCATCGAGCACCATCCCTGACGCGATAGCAGAACGACAACACGCGCCATCCCTGGCGCTCAGTTTCTGGCTTGGCTTCGGCCACGCGCGGCTCGCGCCTGCATCGCTCCGTTCGACTTGACGATAATTGTTGGCTTATGTGATATTCAATAAAGTTAGTTACTTATCAGACCTAGTAGCTAAAACCATTTGCTTACCAGTTTGTTATATGGAAGCTATACGATATATTCTTCAGATTTTGACCAAACTTCCCAAAATTGTGTGGATCTCATAAAATTCATAACTGGAAAGTAAAAAGACGCTACCAGTGATAAAAAAAAAAATGTTTCTCACTAGGACTACTTTTTCGACCGATCGTTCCTATGGCAGCTATATGTTATAGTCCTCCGATTTAGAATAAGCTTGGCAGAATTGTGTGGTAGCATATAATACTGATCAGTAACGAGTTTGGGAGCGATAGCATTAAAAACAACAAAGTTTTTCCTAGTAACTTTTTTCAGAACTATATTTTGTTCGGCAGCTATACTATATAGTCGACCGATTTTTACCAAACTTGGTGAAATGGTGTAAAAGCATAGCAAACTTATAAATACGAGATTTGTGCACGTTCGCGTTGAAGACAAAAAAGTTTTTCTAACTAAAACTACTTTTTCGGCAGATAGTTCCTATGGCAGCTATATGATATAGTCATCCGATCTGGCCGGTTCCAACAAATGTGCAGCGTCTTTGTACCAAAAGACAGCGTGCAAAGTTTGGTTAAGATAGCTTTAAAACTGACGGAGGAGATAGCACAGAAACAGACGGACAGACGGACGGACGGACGGACAGGCGGACGGACACACGGACATGGCTATATGAACTCAGCTCGTCATGCTGATCAAGAATATATATACTTTATGTGGTCGGAGATGCTTCCTTTTATGCGTTACAAACATCTGAATAATTTTAATAGGCATAGCGTCATATCTCCGACGTCATATCTCCGCCCAGTACATTTGGCCGTCGGAGATATGACGCTTTTTTCTGGCGGAGATATGTCGTTTGCAACACGGCGGAGATATGCCGTTTTAAGCTTTTAGCTTTCCTCTATTTTTTCCTTATTTTCAATAATCAGCTTGACTTTTAAAAAAATGGCCTGGCGTGCTCAGAGATTTGAGTTCGCAAAAAAATTAAGATAATATTCAAAAAATAAAATGAAAAAAAAAAAACAATTGCAAATTGCAATTGTGCCCGACCCGTACTGCCAAATCGACGCCAGTAGAGCAAGTTTCAAAGATGTTGCGCAATAACCATTTTGTTTTAGCTTCTAACCTGTTAACAATTAAAACAAATATTAAGAAGATTTAAATGTTATGTTTTATGGTCAAGCCACGCCCCCTTGCTTACTCCGCCCACTTGTAAAAATGTAATATGGATATATATGCATTTAATGAAATATTTTAATTTTGATCGAAGAAATTTTCAATATTTTCAAATAGGGCAGCCATTTCATGCGAATACTTTGATTTAAGGACCGGAATGGGTCTCACATTGATGAAGTTATGAAATTTTGGGATCCGATAAAGCTTATATCATGTTGAACAGTGCACCTGCAGCTTAAAATGCAGGTCAAAATTCTCAATTGGCATTGAAATAAAATAATTTCAATTCAAAATTCTCAATTGGCATTGAAATGAAATAATTTCAATTCAAATTTCTCAATTGGCATTGAAATGAAATAATTTCAACTCAAATTCAGGCTGAAGCTACATCTAATCCTTTTCTTGAATTGATGCATAGTAATAACTGTAATAGTATATTTAGCTTAATGTGTGTGAGTCAGAGTGTTTTTCTTGAGTCTGTTCTTAACATTAAGTCAAATGCAGAGGGACTAGATAATATAAATCCAAAGAATATATTTTCGCAAATATTGTTTTTATAACCCATATCTGCAACATGTCATTTATGACATCAACTTTTCCGAATTTATGGAATGTGGCTAAAATCATACCCATTCCGAAAGGAAACAATGAATACAGACCAATTTGAATCCTACAGTTTTTATCCAAAGTTTTTGAACAGTTAATGGCTCAACAAATAAGTAAGTTTTTGACAAATCATTTATTGCTTAGTACTTAGCAGTCTGAATATAGGAAAAATAGAAGCTGCACCACGGCAATAGTCAGTATTACGGAAGATATTAGAAGGCAAATGGACAATGGAGATGTGACATTTGTAACACTGCCTATTTTCAGCAAAGCTTTTGACACTGTGAATAATAAAATCCTAGTAACTAAGCTTGATAAATTCTTTAATTTCACGGACACTGCCATTATACTTATAACATCTTATTTATCTGATGGAAGTCAGGCAGTGGCTACTGAGTCTGAAATATCGTCTACTTTGCGTCTAACTCGTAGTGTACCCCAGGGCTCACTCCTTGGCCCACTTCTATTTTCTTTTTATGTAAATGACCTCCCAGACATGGTGTCTAATTGTAATGTCAACATGTAAGAAGATGATGTTCAAATGTATGTAAGTCGTCCTCTGAATAAAATAAATGCGTGTGTAGATGTTTGTAATAGAGATTTTTTTAAGTGTTATTGATTGGGCTAAATGTAACGGGCTGTCACTCAATCCTACAAAGTGCAAGTGTATTGTAATATACAAGAAATCCTTGAATACAACTGATCTTCTTAATCAAAAATTGAGAACAAGCCTATAAAATATGATATCACAGAATATATATTACAGACAGTTAACCTAGGTGTTACATTTAACAATACTTTATCTTGAAGTAATCACGTGACTGGAGCAACTGGTTAAGCGTATGGAGTACTTAGACAACTTTCTTTGACTAAGAATTATTTACCGACGAACCTCAGACTTTTGATCGCAAAGACACTGAGCTATGGGCTCGAAATATTTGAAAACTGTGATGCTGCCTCCCAAAGAAGACTGGCGATAGTCAGTCTCATAATAAACAACAACAAAGTCAATGCGAATCGGAACACGGCGCCTACAAGACGCGCACACAGACGGCGCTACGGCTGCATTTTGGGCGATCGATACTCGCTGATAACGGTTGTTTTTTCTGTTGTTGTTGTTGGGCAGCTCCCAAACTCAAATTTCATGCCCACCGCTGGAATAGAATGCAAGACCAAATTGACCATATTACAAGCATTGCTAGTCAAATATACGGTGTTGACTTAAAATCATTTACAACATACAAAATACTTTTGTTTCTGCATAAGGTTATAAATACTAGAGAACCATCATATTTGTATAATAAGATTAGTTTTGCCACATCGCACAGTGTGTCGTTTGAGCAATCTAGACGATGAAAAAGGAAAAAAATAGTTCTCAGAAAAAATATTTTTTCACATATGCTATACCAAAATGTCCCATTGTTACAAGAATTGAGAACTCAGAAATAACGGGACGCTAAAGATAAGAAATTTTTTTGCTTGAGAATGTCGATGACTATGTCGGAAATAAAGTGCAACTTTCATTGATTGAACTGAAAATAAAAACTTATAATCTCCATAATGATTTTGTTTGAAATTATTGTGCTGATTCGTCTTGTTTCGATATGTGCTTGACGCGAAATTGAAGGTCGTTTCAAGGTCTTTTCAAAATGCATAGGTTTGCTTTGCACCGATTTGCACAAAGTTGATTTTTTTCGATGGACTGTACGTCTAATTACAAGTTGGTGTTCGATGTGTGGTCAGAAAAGTTCGCCTCAAATGAGTCTGACGCTGTGATACACACAAAATTCGAATTCACCGATACTTCTACGTTACAACTAAATAATTTTTCTTTCATAAAACTTACCTAAACGATTTAGAAATAATAAATACTTTCGTAATTAAAATATTACGTGGAAAATCCATCTCAAATTTTTAAGTGCCCCTAAGTAATGAATGGTGCATGTCCGACCCCCCGCTCAGGGACAATTTATAATATTTTCTTATTTCGACCTCATAAGTACAAAAATATCAAAAAATAATTTTCATTTTCTAGATTGTTCTAAACGACTCACTGGGCATCGATAAGAACTATGAACTTAATAGCAGTGCGCTATAATCTTGCTTGTTCGGAGCGACAATTCTTTGTTAATAATGTTAGGTTCTGGAACCAACTACCAACCAACATAAAGAATATCAGTAGTGCAACGCAATTTCGGCCAAAATTGAATATACACTTGAAAAATAGATCTTAAAATTAGGAAATAATTGTTTTATAATACATATTTGAATACTAGAAGATAAAATTTAAACCATAGAATTAAGTAGGATAGGTGAACTAATAATCAAATGTCTTGCTTTTGTGGCTGGTGCAATATTTGCTAATTATATACTTGTAGCACCAGGAATTTTTGTCAAATAAATCTAAATCTAATCTTGATATAAGATTGATTTTGTTCTCAGTGTACGTGTCTCTTTGAAGGGAAGAATTTAAGTCTCCTTAAATTGAGGGACTCAAAAGTTATCAAGTTTCAAAAGCTTCTCTACCTGCACAGTTCAGCTAGAATGTTGTATGTCACAAATTTTTTCATAATTTCATCCTGCCTAGCGTACATACTAAAACTAGATACTCAGCCAGCAAACTATTGTTTAAGAAGCTAAGGAAAGAAGTTTTCACAATTTTTTTCGGCATGTTTAGTTTAGTTTAGTTTTCGTGCCTTTGTTAATTTTAAGGCCAATGGTCAATCAGCACTTCAATCACACTGCCAGCTGTTAACGAAATCTTAAACCATCAACTCAACAGTTAACACAACCCAACAGTGTTTTTGGTGCAGGTCCATTTATATCTGATTATGTTAAAATGTATTGCAATAAACAAAACTGCTGCATTGGGTTTGTTCTATCAGCTCTTATTTCCAAGATATAGCGGAAAACGAATTTGTTGAATTTCAAGCACTCCAGGATTTATGGGGGCCACACTTGTCATAAATATCTGGATTTATGGACTATTTGCGACAGAGCACATATCAATGCATCTGTAAAAAATCAAAGGCGCTTGCAGTATAGCAGTAAGTGTCTAAATTAGACTCTAAAGTCTGATAAATCTAGTTTTATGTCAGTTTTCTCATAATAAATCATCCCCTCTTAGCTAGCGTGGCCTTTCTTGCTGCCCCGCCCGCCCTTCCCGAGAACACCCACACCCTAGAGGAGGCTCGACCTGACCTTATCATTAAGTATGGCTTATATTTGTTTTTTTTTTCTGGATCAAGCCGGCGACTAAAGCGAGAACAAAATGTTCTTGAAACGAGCACATAATGTTTATAAGACAAGCCCAAAACGTTCATGAGTGAGAACAAAATGTTCATGGCGTGGTGTAAACAAATGTTAATGAACTTAGAAAATGCGGGCTTAGCAGACTATCGTCACCAAAATGTCATGATTTTGGTACATTTTGAACTGATATTTTTCTCTGTGTAATTATAAGAATTTGTTTGCATTTATATCAGCTTGTTTGCCAGTGTTACAACGAAAATACATATTTTACTTTATGAGAGGAAAACTAGATGCCCACTTTGAATTTGTATAGGAACTGTAACGAGGTTACTTGATTCAGCATAAATTGTTATATGTTTACATATAGATGATAAATTCCACTTTCCGGTTCCCATACAAATTTTTAGTGGGAATCTAGTTTTCCTCCCATAAAGTTAAATATGGGCATTTCCACCAAAAAGTCCACCAAGAACAAAATATTAAAAATGCTTAAAAACACTGTGTTTTATCAAATTTTTAGAGGAAAACAATTAAATTGAACTTAAGTAAGCCAATCTTACTTTTAATCAAAACCCATTTCGATATATTCGGTTTCACGGCTGCGCTAGCGCGAATTTTCTAATTTGGACATTAATATTGCACTTTTTTTTTGATAAAAGTGCCTATAGATTGCACTTACTTTTGCTATCAAAAATCTGTCTGAGCGTACAAATGGTTATAAAAGAATGCATAGGAAACCATGAGAAACTTTGTGATTGCAATTAATCGTAAGTTTTTGCTTCGCATTATAACAGAAACCACATAAATAAAATGATGGAAAAAAGTGTCGCGTTCGCAATGTCACGTATCGAATCATATTTTATTTTGAAATAAAAAAAATAAAGAAAATTTTTCGATCAAATAAATTCTAATATACAGTTAAATTATTCGTCAACATTTTAAAATTAGTCGCACTAAATGGTTTTGACAGATCTCGCCGAGTTTTGTTTTTATATTGATGGCCACAAACACCACATCCATTTTTTGTCGCGTGCGAATCGCTTTTTAATTGGCTTTATCTTGGAACCAGCACTAGGTGTGCTCTACTTTTTTCTCACTAAATAAAGTGCTTCGAAAGTGCTATTAGGTAAAGTAACAAAAGAAAAAAAAATGATTTTAATTTCACTTATATTCCACTTTAAATGCGTACGACTGTCGCGTTCGACATCATGGAAATACCCATATGTATTTTCGTTTTAAGCTAGCTGCAACTTTGAAAAATAAACAGATTTAAATGCCAAAAAAATCACAAACTTATAATTAGATCATACGCTATGCTATATGCTCAAATAGCTCAAATATTTATCCAATAACCGCGCTAGATTAAACGGGATGGTTTTAGTTTGAAAAAAATACTTTTATACTTTATTTTATATATACTTTTATATCGCTTTTGATTTTTTAAAGATGCACTGATATTTGCTGTCGAAAATAGCTTATAAGTCCAGATATTTATGCCTAGGCCTCCATTAATCCTTGAGGGCCAAAAATTCAACCTTTTTGTTTTTCCGCCATATCTTCGAAACAAGAGCTGATGGAGCTAAACCGAGACCAGTTTTGGAATCAGTGAACATAAGCTTATCATATTTTCAAACAAAAATATCAATATTTCGAAATTATTTCCGGCATCCCTTCCTTGAACCCTCCCCAGCACACCTTTTTCCCTCCTTGGGGGTGAGTTTTCAAGACGGGAGAAATATTTTCCCACTTATATGGTTCAAAGGGCTTACAACCCGAATTTCATTCTGAAATGATGTACCATAACGGTTGGCATTGAACCCACCCTCTCGATTCATTTCCCAGGGTTTGGCAATGATTTTCCAATATCGGGAAATCACATCACAAATTATTTCGCATACTATTCTTACAAACCTAGTTTCAAGTCAATCAGATGAAAAAAAATTTTTTCCATACAAACTTTCCCGGCACTTTTCCTCCTCTTGGGGGTGGAATTTCCCCCCCGTTAGCCCTAATGGAAACTCGTGTCCAAATTTCAGCCTTCTCTCGTATACCGTTCGGGCTCTGCGTAGATTGCCAATCAGTCAGTCAGTGAATCAGTCAGAACACACTCTTTTATATCGACAGAGATTTGATCTGAAATATTCTTTCTGTCTGTTACATACATTTGCCTTAGTATTCCCTATTTACTATACGAGTAGCGGGTATAAACACTCCAAGCAGGCTCTAGCCTCAAATAAAAACATTGGCCATTGGAACAACATTACGGAATTAGAGAAAGGCAGCAGCAACGTCATCGTACTATCCATATCGAAACCTTATCAACAGTATCAGCTGCGTTTGGCTTGTGAGAATGCGGGTAAGTGGACGACAGTCAGCTTCAACTTACACAATGAGTACCTATCAATGCTATGTATCAGTGCACTTCAAATTATAAGCACTTTATCAATTGTACAATTTGTTATGCGTTGTGTTGTGGCCATCATCAGCGAGAACGGGTAACGGGAATAACAGACATTATCAAGCATTGGGCTTTTGATTGATTGTGCTATACGGTTTATTTAAGGCTTGTTTTTTTCTTTCTTTTTATGAGAGGGTCCTTGAAGTAAAGCAGAGTTAATTCACAGATGGTAACGGTACTATGTAAATTTATTAAATAAAGACTAAAGAACCTTGAACAATTCCAGTTACAGTTTCACAAAGACGCAATTTAAGATTGCAAACGGGTTGCAATGTGATGGCATAAATATAAGTAAGTTTTTTTGTTCCAAATTGGCTTCTCTGTTACTTTTACTTTCGTTTTGCTTTCTATTGCTTTCATAAACTTCTCTCTTCACAATCAGAAGTAGAGTCATTATAAGTTGAATTTTAAAAACTATCATTAAGAGTTTCTTTTTGAATCTTCAGCATGTCAGTAACGTGCTGCTTGCAGAAGTTAACAAAGTTTGAAATCTAAGAACACTGCAGCCAATATTGTTACTGAGCGCAACATAAAAGAACGAAGATTTTAGAACAATTGCTCGACATGAGAATCAAGCTTAATATGAATCACTTGGTAGTTATTGTAAATTCCATACCTGCAGCTTAAAATGTGTTATAAATTGGCTGCAGCAAATAACATATATTTTGAACTATGTTCCATTCAAATGTTTTTAGGTGAAGCTCTTTTAAAGAATTCAGAATGCAAAAATCTTTAAGTGTTAGTAAACGTTCGCACATTTTGTAGGTTGAGTTTCATTACGTCCTTCATAGTTGCATTCCTTTTCTGCTCTGAAGTTGTCATTTAAAAGTTCTCCTAATCGCACCATATTCGCTCCATTATCGACGTGATAGTATTAATCTGACCTATAGAAATGTCGTAGGATTGGAGAACTTCTTAAATGACAACATCGAACTCTGGGCGCATGGACTGAACACGATTGGACGGACGTCTTTACCAGTTTCGCTACGGCGCGCGTTAATAGAAACGCGTCTAACATGTTACTTGTATTGAATCTGCCTAACCACATGCACGAAAAATTTCTTAAATGTCGCATAAATGAGACCACTAGTAGTTCTCAAGTTCAAATTCAGTGAAAGTACAATATAAATATAAGGGCCAAACTGAAATTTTCTCAATCAACAATTTTCGCGGTTAAATTTACTGTCGGTAGAGTTAGTCCGTGAAGCAACAAAATTCATTTAAAAAGTTATACTATTTGTGCGGTAAGATTTACTTGTGGGTACAGTTAATTGCTGCAAAAACAAAGTATGGGATGAAAAAATCATCACGTCAGAGTCACTATTTCTATGGTAAAGTTTACTGTAGTAGCAGTAACTTATTAAAACAACAAAATATGTGAAAAAATATTTGTAGTTAAATTTACTTAAAGTGCAGTTGTTAAATGCAACAACAAAGCACGTGCTAAAGTAAATACGTGGAACTTAGAATTTCTTCTGTAGATTTTACTGTTAGCACAGTTACCAAACAACAACAAATCCACATGCATAAAAAAATTGGAAAAAAGTTACTGTCAGCGTAGTTAATTTTACCCACCAAATTTTTTTGTGTGTATGTGTCGTTGGAAAAACTACTTAATTTTGTGAACCGAACCTAATTTTTCGAAAAAGTGGTCCGGTTCGAGTTCAGGTTCGAGGAGTCAAAAATATTAGGGGTTCGGTTCATGGTCCAGTTCGTCGGACCCAACAGACCCGAACCGAACCGGTTCTTAGGGGCTCGGTTCCGGATATAACATTAATAATGCATGAGCTTAAAAACGCTTAAATTGAAAACAAAAAAGTTTTTCCCACTAAAACGCATTTTCCGACCGATGGTTCCTATGGCAGCTACAAGAAGTTGTCATCCGATCCGGGCGGTTCCGACATATTAGCAGCGTGCAGTTAAAAGAAGTCTCTGTGCAAAATTTCAGCTCGATCCGGGGATCCAACAAAGACTCGGATCACCACCTTGTTGCAGGCAAGGTACGCACGCGGCTCAGTGTGGCACCTTCCTCACGCTCAAGGACACGTCGAAAGCTAAATGTCGAAAAGCTGCAATCACAACACGGATCTCTGAAGGCTTCACAGCTTAACTCACCCTACTGCTCAGGGAAATCTCGCCATTCCCTTCTGGTGTATGCGAACAGTGGAATCATATATCACACTCCATGAGTACGGCTGCCTAAGAAATACCCGGATACGCTGAGCACCCTCGAAAGCAGACTTGGTATGATGAGGAGTGCCACCGCGCAGAGAAAGACGCTGCCTACAAGAGAACTCAGCAGTCAGGGGCAACGCGGGCTGTTAAAAAACGACAGCGGGAGAAGAGGAGAAAGGAGAGATTTTCCAAATCTGAAACAAACTTGAACTGGGTACGTGTACACCTATGTGCATGCCCTAATATATATATTAATGACCTATTACCAGCCTAAGGCCTAAGTTGCTATGGCATTTAAATTGGCCACAATTTGCAATTGTGTACCAATTATTTCAAATAATAATAATAAAAAGCCTATGTGCATGCAAAAATTTGTGTCTCTATCTCTTATGGTCTCTGAGATCGACGCGTTCATAAAGACAGACGGACAGACGGGCATGGCTATATCGACTCGGCTGTTGATGCTGATCAAGAATATATATACTTTATAGGGTCGGAGAAGCTTCCTTCTGGCAGTTACATACATTTGCACAACTTCATGATCCCCTTTTCCCATTTTTAATGGGAACAGGGTATAAAAAGAATGAGCGAGCAAGTCGAGTGCGTGAGGAAGTCGAGATGCTATTCGGCATGAAAGAGACTCAAAAATTTTCTCAAAAGAATTTCCTATTAACTGAAAGCTTCAATCCCAGAGTTACACAATGCAAGGACGAACACGGGAATCTGGTTACAGATGTGCAAGTAGCACTAGACAAATGTAGAAGCTACTTCTCCAACCTGCTGAGAGGCGATGACGAACACGATGCCGCCTCTAGAGAAGCGACGCCACCAATCGACACCATATAGATAGACCCACCGATACACTGTTAAGCCATAAAAAGGCTAAAGAACAACAAATCAGCAGGCGCTGATGACCTGCCAGCTGAATTGTTTAAGGCTGGAGGCGAGGAATTGGTAAGGTGTATGCACCAACTACTTTGCCGAATATGGTCCGACGAAAGTGTGCCCAGTTGTCGCTGGTTATCATCTTCCCGAGGTAGACAAAAGGTTCTTTCCTATTTTGACGGAGCTTTGAGTGCTTCTAACGTCATCATGCAAAGTCGAACGTACTTTGCTGGTATACCAAAGGTAGACAGGGCGTCAAAGAACCTTGACCTTATCGGTGTGTCAAAGGCTGATTTATAATCAACAAAAAGATGGTAGGTTTTGATATTTCTCTCATAGGTCTTCTCCAGGGTTTGTCGTAATGTGAATATCTGGTCTGTGGTGGATTTACAAGGTCTCAAGCCACACTGATAAGGTCCAATCAGTGTGCTTATAAGGGGAATTAGACGTTCACAAATAATGCACGACAGAATCTTATATGGGAAGAAGACTGATCCCGCGGAAGTTGGCGCAAACTGCAGGGTCTCCTTTTTTAAAAAGTGGACACTTTACACTTAGACTCCAATCTTCGGGCATGCTCTTGTGGAACCATATTCTGCAGAGGAGTTTGTGCATGCACCTTACTAACTCCTCGCCGCCTGTCTTAAGCAATTCAGTGAGCAGCTCATCAGCTCCAGCTGCCTAAAATCATAATAAATTCGAAGACGACGACGTCACGGATCCTGATTATGACTGAGACAGACATCGTCATAGAAGCCGAGGATCCATTTGACGATGATAATTTAGAAGATTTCTATGAAGTCGCTGCAACTGCCACCGAAGCGCTTTGAGCCGTCGATATGAGCAAAGAGCAACGCATTTTGAGCTGAATTATAAAATACCGTTCAAAGGAGGGCAAGCTTTGGTCAAGCGCTCCGCCGGCCACTAGTAGACATCGTGCGCATAACTCCGTCACAATGGGTCATGAAGGTCCGGCTCGAGGGATTATCCGAAACCCGATCCCAATATTTAAATCGCTAATAACAACCGAGATCGTCAGTATAATTATGCGCGAAACTAACCGGAAGACCCAGGAGCTATTCCGTTAATAGTCTGAAAAGAATAATGACCAGACTCCACGAACGTGGACGAAACCTGTAACGGAAAATGAAATATTCACCTTTTTGGGCCTAACTTTGTTTGCCGGCACATTCGGGTCAAACAGTCAGCCTGTCCTTGAGTTGTGGGACCAAAACGGAAACCCTATCTAACTATTCTAAACTATATTCGTTTCTGGACGAGCAGTATATGCCGATAATTTCTTCTCGTCTTATGACTTGGCCGCGGTTTTGATGACAAAACGATTGGCAAATGTAGGCACCATGTGCATAAACAAAGCCTGCGTACCGAGGAAGATGTTAGATCCAAGTCGAGAAATTTTTAGCACAGTATTCGGGTACCACAATAATAATATCTCGCTAGGCTTATACGTGCCAAAAATCATCCGATCTTGATGAAATTTTCAGAGATTATAGATGTTGCGTGTATAAATGTTTTAAAAGTTTTAAATTTGAGATCGATATCTCAAAGACTGTGGGAGTTATTCAACATTTTTTATTGTGGGAGCGGGGGTGGGCGTGGTAAAAATTTATAATAAACTTGATCTGCGTGCAGACAATAGGAGTCTACATTTCAAATTTGGTTGCTCTAGCTCTTCTAGCCTCTGAGATCTAGGTGTTCATACAGACAGACGGACGACGGACATGGCTATATCGACTCGGCTGTTGATGCTGATCAAGAATATATATACTTTATATGGTCGGAAATTATTCCTTCTGCCTGTTACATACATTTGCACGACTTTAGTATACCCTTTTACTCTAAAAGTAATGGGTATAAAAATTTGTCGGTAAATTCAACTAATTCTGCTGTTAAAATGCTCCAACCCATAATTTTGGGTTGAACTTACTGCCAGGTACAGTAAAAGAGGCGTAAACACAGCGTCATGACTACGGTAGCACATTAGATTTCAACCAGTAATGACGGTTGAAAATGCACCAACCAAAAAAATAGTTATTTTACCATTGTTTACAGTAAAGCTCATAAGTATACCACAGCACCAGTACAAATAGCACAAACAATACAAATACTACACACCACAAGTGCAAATACCAATGTAATTCTGAAAAACATCGAACTATTAATCATTTTATAAACATTTTTCTTACTCTGGGGTGACTCGAACTCAGGGCCCATGGACTGAAGAAAACGATTTGCACGCCATCTCAACTGGCTCGGCTGCCGCGCGCTCATTTGGCAACGCTTCTAAAATGTTACTTGTATTGAATCTACCCATAAGTAAACACTCATAATTTTTTGAACGTCGCATTAATGAGACCACTTGTAATTCTCAAGTTCGAATTTACTGATAAATTATATAAATACTGCAACTAAATTCAGCGCATCAAGAGTACTATTTTAATGGTAACTTTTACTGACGACCCAGTAAACCAGAAAATAATAACAAAATATATTAACTACTGTTACGTGATAGGTAATAGATCAATGGAACAATGTTACCGCAAGTCGCAGTTTCAAAAACAACAACAAATCAAAACACAGAAAATACGCTAAATTAACTATTTGTATGAGTAATTTATACCAAAAATACAGTTAAAAAAACAAGAACAAATTACTTGTAACAATATTTCGCAATAAAATTTACTGTAAGAATAGTAAGATTTAACCAACGAAATTTTTTTCTGTGTCGCTAGAGATTTTGTTTAAGGGCACTGTATACCTTCAGGTGTCATTTTTTAAAGGTTTACAAAAAATTAAATTGCACAAAAACCAGAAGTGATATTAAGAAGCGGTATTTTTTATTCGATAGGTAATTGGTTAAATTAAGTTCAAATTTTGTTTTGTTGTTATTGCTGCGGTTGTTATTGTATATCGGTTCAAAGTTAAAAAAAAATTTAAAACATGGGCCCATGGTTGAAAAATTGGTTGATAACGGACTATCTGAATGTAAAACTGAAAACGGGGTTTTGTTAAGAGCAGATGTAATTCTGGTCGGAAATATGATATTTAGGATCGGTCAATAAATAGCGGAGTTATGGGGTTGCAAAGTCTCAATTTCGAAAATCCACATTTTTCCCGGTTTACTGGTCATAGCTCCATTATTTCTTGACCGATCCCAAATATCCAAGTTTCGACTAGAATGGTGGGTATTAAGAGTATTTAAAAAAATAATTGGAATTTCGGTGAACAGGTACTCTTTATATTTTTGCAACCATTTTGGAAAAAGTATTTTCGAGAAAAACGCGTATTAAGTTTCGACAGCTGCTTTCGTTAAAATAAAGATTATTTTGAATAAATTTCCAACATGGGTTTGCTGCATTTGGGTGTTAGCTTTCACCGAAAAAAAATATCAAAATTAATAAATTCTGAAGAAATTCGGGTCAAATACTTTATACTTTGTTACCTTTGTTTTTTACTCTTTTTATACTCTGTACCGACGGTACATAGAGTATATTAATTTTGTGTAAATGTATGTAACAGCCAGAAGGAATAATCTCTGACCCTATAAAATGTATTTATGCTTGATCAGCATCAACAGCCGAGTCGATATAGCCATGTCCGTCTGTCTATTTCTAATATTTCTAATACTTGCAGGCAGATCAAGCTTAATTTCAATTTTTGCCACGCCCCCTACCGCCCCCGCAGTTTGAAAAAAACGTCATATCTCCCACTGTTTTGATGCTAGATTGTTCGTACCTTCTAGAGATATCTAGTCGTCAAAATTATTTATTGATTTGCTGAAGGAATGATAAAGATCGGATGAACGATACGTTATGAGCAAAACGATAGCGTAAGTTAAAATCGGCTCTAACCGACTTCGATATACCCGTTACTCATGCAAACAAATGTTTAATAGCCTTCCTGTGAGCCTGAGGTGGGACAGCCGAAAAGTATGCAACATTTTTACTCGGCTATTTATCATCCGATCTTGATGAAAATTTCAGGGCTCATAGATATTGCGAATATAAATGTACATTTTAAATTTCAGATCGATATCTTAAAAATTGTAAAATTGTGGGAGTTATTCAACATTTTTTATTGTGGGGGCGGGGGTGGGCATGTTGAAAATTTGAAATAAACTTGATCTGTGTGCAGACAGTAGGAGTCTAGATTTCAAACTTGGCTGCTCTAGCTCTTCTAGTCTCTGAGATCTAGGTGTTCATACAGACAGACGGACAGACGGACATGGCTATATCGACTCGGCTGTTGGTGCTGATCAAGAATATATATACTTTATATGGTCGGAAATGATTCCTTCTGCCTGTTACATACATTTGCACGACTTTAGTATACCCTTTTACTCTACGAGTAACGGGTATAAAAAGGTTAACCAGCACTCCCCACCCCCCTCGCCATTCACACCAACCACTGCTGTATTCAAACAAACTCAACTTTTCGCGAGAGAGAGAGAGAGAAACTTAGAGAAACTTAAGAAAAATATTGCACGATAACCGCGTGACTCCTTGGATGTATTATAATAATATAGTCGGGAGCAAATGAACTGGTACAGAGAATGTTATAGTCGGGCGTGACCGACTTTCTCACTTGTTATTAATGATCTCCCCACAATATTGTCTTATTCTCAGATACTTATGTACGCCGATGATGTAAAACTTATTTCATAGTTCAACGACCCGACGCATTCCGTCAGACTGCAAGATGATTTAAACTCCTTGCAGTCCTGGTGCTTGATTAATCAATTACACCTTAATTGCTCCAAGTGCATGTTTATGACTTTCCATCGTTGCAAACCTGCGCTAGCTACCTATACGATTGGCAATGAACCCTTGGATCGAATATCTGCAGTCGTTGATCTTGGAGTTCTTTTTGACCCAAAATTGAGTTTTAATCCTCATATCTCCTTTATTGTTAATAGGGCGAAAGGTGTACTTGGATTCATTAAACGTTGGTCGAAGGAATTTAATGATCCATACACCACAAAGCTTCTATACACTGCTCTAGTCCATCTGGTGTGCGCAATATTAAAAGTATGTCGATCGAATTAAATCAGTTCAAAATCAATTCTTGCTTTTTGCCCTACGTGGCTTAAATTGGGACCCTAACCTTCGCTTACCAACGTACTCCAGCAGACTTTTGCTTATTGACCTTCCTTCGTTAGGCTAACTATCGGTGATGTAGACTCTTCTGATCTTTTAGATCGCCTTAACTTTTCCGTTCCTTCTAGGCCAAATAGAAACTATTTACCTTTTATCTTGTCTAGATGCACAGCTGATTATGCCCAGCATAACCGTTTTCGGGTTTTATGTAAGAATCACAATGGTCTCAATAGTTTATTATGTAATTTTATTAGATTTTCTTTGATAGGCTTCCTTAGCTCACAAATTTTTTTTTTTAACGTATTTATACTTTTGTTGACAACTTTTGTTTGTCGACTCTTAATAAATAAATAAATACGGACGGATGGACAGACGGACAGACAGACAGACGGATGGACGGACATGGCTATATCGACTCGGCTGTTGATGCTGATGAAGAATATATATACTTTATAGGGTCGGAGTTGATTCTTTCTGGCAGTTACAAACTTTTGCGAGTCTCGATCGCCCAAAATGCAGCTGTGCGCCGCAGTGTTGCCAAATCAGTTTATTTCCCGTCATTTCTAGCTTTTTTTAAAACCGTATTGCGGGAAAAATTCAGAAACAGCGGGAAGCGAGCTTTTTTTTAAAAATGATTTCCTCTTTTTTTCAGTGTTATTATACCCTTGCAAAAGGGTATTTTAATTTTGCCCATTTCCGAGCCCATAAACTATATATATTCTTGATCAGGGCGACGAACTAAGTCGATTGAGCTTTGTCCGTCCGTCTGTCTGTCCGTCTGTCTGTCTGTCAGTCTGTCTGTCCGTCTGTCTGTCCGTCTGTCTGTCCGTCTGTCTGTCCGCCTATGTACGCGAACTAGTCCCTCAGTTTTGAAGCTATCGAGCTGAAATTTTGCACAGAGTCTTCTTTTGACTGCACACTGTTAATATGTCGAAACCGGATTGGATGACTACTTCTTGTAGCTGCCATAGAAACGATCGGTCGGAAAATGGGATTTAGTCAGAAAACTTGTTTGTTTTCAATGAAAGCGCACTTAAAATCGGTCGATATTAATATTATATGTTTCAATCTGATCTGCGAAATGTGGTCCAAATCGCTAACTGTTGGAGCGAGAACCGTCCGTAATGAGACTTTTATTTCGTGAATCGTTAGTGACGTGAATGAAAATTCGCTCACGCGCGCACCTCTAGTATACAGCACTCTTAAACGATTGCATTTCGAATCAAAATTGTATATCGTAATATGACAAATATGGTCATTAAAAAGAGTTTACAAACTTCGATTGGTTCTATTTGACATTGTGAGTTAGTGATATTGTTGTTCCTCAATTCATACAACCATGATGATGATAGGCTCTCAACGTGCTTTATTTATTTGTGACTTTTCTGCTTCGATTGTTATTGATTGAGCCATTATTGGGATTACTGCGAATGCCGTCAGCTTATGTTTTTCACTCAAGTTCGGATCGGTGCTTTTTATGGGGCAATTTATTCCCAACCTTAATTGCTTGATAATTAATTAAAGAGAAACAGTTGAGCAGCACGTGCACACTTAGTGCTTGAGATTGGTTTTATAGTTGGCACTTTGTTGCTTAGGGGGCGATAAGGGAATTTGCGATCTAAAATTGATTTTCGGAGCTTTTAATGATGTTACGATTGATTATTGATCAATCGTAAATTCCGATTTTCAATCAATATCCCACAGAAAAATCTTTTGAATTATACCATGTTATACACCCGAAAACTGTATTATAATTGTACTCAGAAGTTTGCAGCGCATACACACAAAGAAATCTGTGGGTAAGTTAAACTGACATTGTGTAACTGACAAAGTCGGTAAAATTAACCAAATTTTACAGTAACTTTCTCGTAGACCTTTACGTAAAGAGAACTATTGCTGTGGTATATCTAACCGAAAATCTCGTTTAGAAAAGCGCCAACCCAAAAAATTTGTCATATTTACCAATGTTCACAGTAAGTACTTTTTTTTATTGCGTTCACAGTAATATTACCATTCAATTAGTGATTTGACAACTGTTACTCAACTGTAGAATAGTAGGGTGGGGAGATACTATTTTACCTGTCACAAGTTGCCAATCTACTTGAGCTCATCATCATCCTTCCCAGAGCAGAAGAGGCAACCCCACTACCCGCACCAATTTTGGTTCTGAAGCATTTGTTAGAATTAATTATATTTTTATTTTATTTAAAAAATTTTAACTTAGTCTGTGGGGGACTCGAACTCGGTGCCCTTGGGCTGAACACGATAGGAAGGACGTCTTACCCAGTTAGGCTGATGTCAGAGTGCGCGCGAGAAGCGATAATATTTCTTGCTATGAGCAATGCGAGAAGATGACATAGTGAAAGCTTTGAGCGAAGCGAGTTGCATTGATCAACTTTAATTTGCCGTCAGAATTTACCATGATTTAATAATGCAAAATTAGGCCAGTAGTGTGAGCATGCAACTCGTAATGAAAAAGCAGAGTTTAATAATTTATACAATGATTTACGAAAATATCCAGAAAAGCTTTTTAATTATTTGCGGAAGTCAATTTCGACGTTTGAATACATATTTAAAAAAAATAGCATTAGATTGGAGAAACGTTGGTCAAATTTTGTTATTCATCCCATATTGCTTTGTCAAAAATTAGTAGTAACCTTGAGGTAAGATTTTTAACTGATAAATATATTTCTTTTTGAAACCGAATTGTTTTTAAATTCACCATTTTTGATTAAAATAGAAAGAAATCCGAAATTAGACCTCACAGCAAAACGTGATTTTCGGTTTTGAAAAAAAAATTTTGTTTAATTTTTAAACAATTTCAAAAATCGTCAAAAACGAAAAAATGCAGAAAAAAGGGTTGTTTAAAAACTTGTTTGTTGCTAAAGTTTGTATATAATTTTTTCTCAGTGATAACCACCATGATTAAGGTTCTAAGAATATACCTTTTTTTGGCCTAAACATAACTTAAATTACGGTGCTTTCAAAAAGAGATGGAGACTTTTATAGTTTAAAAGATATGAATAATTGAAGTTACAAACAAATAAAAATATGCCCTTAGATAATGCTTTGCCACGAAGTCAGTTTTAAAGCAATGTGATTGAAACTTGACAATTAAGCTTCCTATTTATCAAGCTTTTAAAAAATGTCCACTTCTCGCAGATCGAACGTCTATATCATATTTCAGTTTTTTGCATAACCGAAAATCACGTTTTTGTGGGAGTGTCGAGATCCAATTTCGGATATTTTTTTTATTTAAATCCAAAATGATGAATTTTAAAACCGTTCGGTTTGAAAAAGAATGACCCATATTGATGATTTACAATAAGAAGAAGCTAAGAATGCAACAAAAAATACGTGCGATCTGAGCGAGTTCAAGCGAGAAAGCAGGTTGCAAACTGCTTTCTCGCATCGCTGTCGTTTTATCGCATGCACTCGCATATCGCTCCGACCTCACTCTGACACCTTTTGAGCGATTGCTTTAAAACAAGAAAGAAAGTCGGTCAAGTCCGACTATAAAATACTCTGTACCCTTAACGTCGCAGCTCGCATTTGCTCACGACTTATACGCGCTCATCTCTAAGTTTCACTCTCTCTTTCTCTCTCTCTCTCTCTCACTAAGATTGCCGTTCAATAGAATGCTGTGGTGATGGGTGGGGTGGGTGGGTGGTGTTCACTGTCCGTTTTTTGCTCATAACTTGTGTATCGTTCATCCGATCTTTATCATTCCTTCAGCAAATCGATAAATAATTTTGATTACTAGATATCTCTAGAAGGTACGAACCATCTTTCATAAAAACTGTGGAACATACACGTTTTTTCCAAATCGCGGGGGCGTGAGGGTGCGTGTCAAAAATTGAAAATAAACTTGATCTGCCTGCAAGTATAAGAAATATATGTCCCATTCATGTCAAATCTCTATCTCTTACCATCTCTGAGATCTCTTCGTTCATACGGACGCACGGACAGACGGACAGACGGACAGACAGACAGACGGACATGGCTATATCGACTCGGCTGTTGATGCTGATCAAGAATATATATACTTCATAGGGTCGGAAACGATTCCTTCTCCCTGTTACATACTTTTGCACAAACTTAATATAGAGTATATTATTATGTACCTTCGGTACAGAGTATAACAACAAAATATGGGAAAAAGTATTTGTAGTTAAATTTATTACACCTGCTGAAGGAATGATAAAGATCGGATGAACGATACTCAAGTTATGGGCAAAAAACGGCCAGTTAACACCACCCACCCCCCCACCGACAACCACAGCAACATACCCTAACCGTTCAAAACAGGCAATCTTAGTGCGAGAGAGAAGAGAGAGAGAGAAACTTAGAGAGCGCACCGCGTTGTGCGCGGGGTGTTAACTGGCCGTTTGACTCCTGAGCAAATGCGAGTGTAAGGGTACAGAGTATGTTATAGTCGGGCTTGACCGACTTTCTTTCTTGTTTAGAGTACAGTTGTTAAGTGCAACAACAAAACACGTGATAATATAAATACGGGAAACTTACAATTTCTTCTGTAGATTTTACTGTTAGCACAGTTACCAAACCACAACAAAACCACAAGCATAAAAAATTTGCAAAAAATTTACTTTTAGCGTAGTTAATTTTACCTACCAGATTTTTTTTGTGTGTAGTTCTTAAAATAATTTCCGCAGCAATTGCACATGGAATTCAGAACACGAAAACGGAAATGTTTCGGATTTATTGCGGAATTACTTTTGAAAAGTAATTGGAATTGTGAACAAGGCTGTGTATGTTTTTAACAGTGTTTGGAAATACCTAGGTATTTGTACCTAGGTACATATCAAGATACATATTTTGTGTACCTTTTACCTTACCTCTGTATTTTCAAATTCGAGTTCCTTTTTCAGTACCTAGGTCTTAATTTTCATTTACCTTGTGATTTTTTTCTCGCCCAAATATCGATATCAATTGTTGTATTGCGTAATCTCTACACTTTTTGAGATTTTGAGGATTTTCGGGCACACTAAATTTGTATGCTTGAATACTTAATACTTAAAGATAGAGGAAAGAAAAAAAACGGTCAGCCGTCTCGACAACGTTTTGATATTTTGCGCAGAACTTTGAGACGGTGCATCCAACTTCTGTAAAGTATTAAAAGTGGAGAGTTTTGCAGAAATAAACGTCAATGACTTCAAAAATATTTACAATGAAGTAAGTTTGTTTTGTTTTGATTTTAAAAATCATTCCTAATTAAAATGGATCAATCATGCTTTTAAACTTAAAAGTACCTTTTTTGTACCTTTACCTTTACCTAGGTACTGTAAATTCCGGATACCATTTACCTTACCTAGTTATATTTTTTGACATTTATCTTGTACCTTACCTAGGTCAGAAAATTGAGTACCTTTCCAATCACTGGTTTTTTACCATTTAGAAGCATTGATTTGAAAGGTACTCATTTTTCTTACCTAGGTAAGGTAAAAGGTATCTGAAATTTCCAGTACCTAGGTATAGGTAAAGGTACTTTTTAATAAGCCTTTTAAAGCATGGTTTATCAAACACCACCTATCCTAAAAGGTTCAGGACGTGACCAAAACTTTGAGTCTTACTCGAAATTTCAACAAAGGTTTACGGAAAAAGAATTAAAGATTCTCGATAATCAGTTGAAATTATTCGGAATTCTGTATTTCGAATTTCCCAAAAACTCTACATACATACACTTTTTTAATTTCAATTCAGAAGTAAATATTTGTCGACCTAAGTAATTAAATACATATTTAAATATTGACAATCATTAACAATCGCCTATAACTAGGTACAGTCGAAAACTTTCTACATTTTTAATCAACTGCAGTATTATTTTGAAATTTTATAAAAGATAGTCTTGGCCAAAATACATAGAAAGTAAATCGATATAGGCAAGCTTTTTGAACTTCTTAAAATTTAAAATTAGCGACTTGATTATTTTCGCTGATAGCAAAGTTCACTGGTGAAAGGGTTCTTGAATATAATTTTGTTTGTTGTGTGTTAAATAAAATGCTTTCATTTATAATCAATTATAATTAGCAATCTCATTTTGAAACCATTCAAAGGAGAGTCTATGTTTCAATGTTTGTTATTTCAATGCAAGTTGCGCCGACAGTATTCTGTATTTCCGATTTCCGATTAAACTAGATTAGTTTCCCACCTTCGGTATAGACGAAGTGAGCTTTCCTTTCTCGTTTTTACTTCCATTTTGCTAATTTTCGCCCGATCTGAGTGTAATGTGTAAATTAATTTTGTAAATTATAGTTATTTACTAGCCTTGTTATACCCATACATAAGCATGTGTGTTTATATTCCATCGACAATTTTAGCGAACAACAGCAAAGAGCAAACAACAATAGAAATTATAATACACTTTTCAAGTGTAAAAAAAGAAGTGCTAAACAACTACTCGATCGTGTGCCGCCGGAATACTTTAATCACTTTTTGATTAATATTTATTTCTTTAACTCAGAAGAGGCGGCACACAGTGGTCATAATCGTTTTGCCTTGGACAAAATTCTGGAACTTTTGAACCCTAAAAATTTTGAGTTCATTATTCTTTTGTTTGATTGTTTGCACAAGGTTTCATGTAGTCAAAAGTTTTTTAAAAATGATTGAGTGGTTTTCGAGTTATAGGACGCTAAGGTCATGATTTCGTAAAAAAAAATCGGCTATAATCAATATTAATAATGTTAAGGTGCTGCTTTTTGATCAAAATATATATATGCATATATTACTTGCACAAAAAAGTTTCAAAGGATTTTTAAGAGATGGCGTCACTAGTATTAATTCGAATCGGACAATGTGGCGACCAACTTCAATTTGAAGCCTCATCAATAGGCTTTCTTTTTAAGTATGTGTCGCTTTGATGAAATGTAAACAACATAGTTTTTGTGTGCTCCGAATATGTCAACTTATGTGCACATAGAGTAACCTTTCAAAACCAAATTTATTTTAATACAAGATAAATTGAATGTCGTTAGATACAAAGATATACAAATTGTTGGATTTTAAAATGGAAAATACGGTAATTTTTTAATAATCTCGGTTTTTTTTCCCGAGTTAAAATTATTGTGAAAAATGTTCAAATAATAAAAAAAATTCTCAAAATTACAAGTTGATAGTCCTTTGTCTCCTCAATTTTATTAAATTTTCAGATTTTCAATATCACCGAGCTTTTAAAAGTTGAAGCCCAAAAACTATAAAAATGCTTGGTTTTTTTGCATAAAGAAAGAAATTTAAAATTTCTTGTAGTTTAAAATAAGAAAGTAGCTATTGTGAACCAAACAAGTGGGCATTAAAAAGTTATTTTACCTTGATTTTGGTTGATTTAAGTAGAATTTAGAGGTTAATATTATTAAACAAGTGAGAAAGTCGGTCAAGCCCGACTATAACATACTCTGTATCAGTCCATTTGCCCCCGACTATAATATTATAATACCAAGGAGTCACGCGTTTATCGTGTAATATTTCTATTATACGCTAATCTCTAAGGTTCTCTCTCTCTCTCTCCCTCTCTCTCCCAAAGAGTGTGTTTGTTTGAATACAGTGGTGGTTGGCTGGGTGGGTGGGGGTGTCGGATATCTTTTTTTGCTCATAACTTGTGTATCGTTCATCCGATCTTTATCATTCCTTCAGCAAAATCGATAAATAATTTTGATTACTAGATGTCTCCAGAAGGAACGAACAATCTATCATCAAAACTGTGGGAGATATGACCTTATTTCCAATTTGCGGGGCGGAAGGGGGCTTGTCAAAAATTGAAAATAAACTTGATCTGCCTGCAAGTATAAGAAATTTTTGTCCCATACATGTCAAACCTCTATCTCTTACCATCTCTGAGATCTGTGCGTTCATACAGACGGACGGACGGACGGACGGACATTGCTATATCGACTCGATTGTTGATGCTGATCAAGAATATATGTACTTTATAGGGTCGGAAACGATTCCTTTTCCCTGTTACTTTTGCACAAACTTAATATACTCTATGTACCTTTGGTACAGAGTATAAAAATGTAATAGTCGTTAATATGTGTAGTTTTTGGTCTATAACTTTCAAATGCAAGATGATATCGAAAAACTGAAGACATGGTAAATTAGAGGAGATAAAGGACTACCAACTGATTTTTAATATCAGCAATACATTTTTCAGAATTATTTAAGTTTGGCAAAAAAACGATTTTATCAAAAAATATCCATATTTTCCATATTAAAATGAATAAATTGGTATCTTATGAACATATTCAAAACTTTGTGTTTTGTTTTTCTGTAAAGACTTTCAATTCAGCTTATATTAAAACAAATTTTGTTAGAAAAGGTTACTTTATGTTGCCAAAGGACCTACAAATTTAAACAAACCTCGCTCAACTCACGTTTATGCAATTATCGCGTAAACCTGACGTGCTGGGGGAAACCTGAACCACTGTGCGGTGGTAGGGCGAATTTTTCACGCTATGCGAAAATTAGCCACTGTATTATTTTTAATCAGATAGCGCACTATTTTCAAATTCAATTTACAAGTGGTTGCGCCTTTGCCGATACTGTTGCTTGGGCGAAATTAACGTGACATTTGAATGTTAACAAGCCAACAAAAATCTACATATAAGTACATACATATATAGTATGTATAAGTGTGGCATTTGTATAGACAAATATTACTTAACGGTTTTGGGAGACACGTTGGGAACTTAATATTATTTACTGTGTGGAAAAAGTGCAGGCGTGACATTGGAGTTACACAAGCCACTTTCAGTACTTATTAAGTTCAGCTTAATACTCCAAAATTTGAATGGCCTACAACGAGAATGAATAAAATGTAGCGTGAGCGGTAGTATTTAGGAGTTTTCCGGCTCATATTAGCTTTAAACGCACATTTTACGAAACAAGGGACATTTTTAAACTACAACAGACTTGCAAAGAGATTTAATTAGCAATTACCTGGACAATTTATACAACACCTTTGTACCTGTCAAAACTGAAACTCTTAAAGTAGCTGATAAGCCTTGGTTTAACACTGAAGTTAGAAGAGCTATTAAAAAGCGGGATAAAGCCTATGCTAAATGGAAACGCTACAAGATATTCAGTCTGTACTCAATTTTCAAAACCATCCGAAGAGAAGTGAATAACCTGATTATCAAATCGAAATGGTCCTTTTATTCCATCAAGTTTCAGAGGGCTGTAAGAACGAGTCAACGTTGAAAAGATATTAACGAGAAGGCCAAGGTAACTTCGTCAGTGCCGAAGTTTTTATACCCTTGCTAATGCTGTTTTTGAAATGTCAGAGTTTAAGTACCAAATTTCGCGAATCTTTTTGAAAACATATCAAAATAAAACAAGAAAGAAAGTCGGTCAAGCCCGACTATAACATACTCTGAACCCTTACACTCGCATTTGCTCACGAGTCAAACAGCCAGTTAAAACCCCGCGCACAACGCGGTGCGCTCTCTAAGTTTCTCACTCTCTCTCTCTCACTAAAATTGCCTGTGTTGAACGGTTATGGTATGCTGCTGTGGTTATGGGTGGGGGTGGGTGGTGTTAACTGGCCGTTTTTTGCTTATAACTTAAATATCGTTCATCTGATCTTTATTATTCCTTCACCAAATCGATAAATAATTTTGATAACTAGATATCTCTAGAAGGTACCGATCCCATCTTTCATCAAAACTGTGGAAGATACACGTTTTTTTCAATTTGCGGGGGCGGGAGGGGGCGTGGCAAAAATTGAAAATAAACTTGATCTGCCTGCAAGTATAAGAAATATATGTCCCATACATGTCAAACCTCTATCTCTTACCATCTCTGAGATCTCTTTGTTCATACGGACGGACAGACGGACAGACGGACAGACAGACAGACGGACATGGCAATATCGACTCGGCTGTTAATGCTGATCAGGAATATATATACTTTAAAGGGTCGGAAACGAGTCCTTCTCTCTGTTACATACTTTTGCAGAAACTTAATATACTCTACGTACCTTCGGTACAGAGTATAAAAATCGCCGAG